>PVHX01013553.1:0-54272 GCA_004024805.1 Geosciurus inauris | reverse complement strand
GTTTGCTCCCAGGTGTTCACCTGCACCCCCTGGTATGTAGGAAGTTCCGCTGTGTTAGAAGGTGGTCCACAAAGAACAATGGCTGGGGTTCCACTCAGGAGACAGTCAGTCCACAGTAGCAACTGCTAGCGGTCTCTCGCGGTTGGGTGGGCACTGGGGCTAGGCACTCTGTGCGGAAGCAGGCCCGGCATGCCCGGGGTAAACTCTGGGCTGAAGCCCTGGGCCGGATCCCCCACCACAACTGCACTCCACCGGTCGGCACCGAAGTCACTCCTCCTGGCTACTGCTGTCAACCGGTGGCCCTGTGCTCACACGCGCAAGTGAGACTCTTGTGTGGGGCGGCAAGGCGCAGAGAGCTGCCAAAAACCTGGTTGGAAGCTGGCACCCCGCTACTTCCAGTCTCAGTCTCGGATAGCCGGAGCCCTGGGCCGAGGCCCAGACTGCGACCGCGTTTCTCCGGCCAGCGCCGAAGCCACGCCTCCTGGCTACGCTGCCTCCCGGTGATCCTGTACTCACACACATGAGCGAAATTCCTGCGTGGGATGTTGAGCCGCAGAATGATGCCAGGAAGCTGGCTGGAAAACGGCGCCTCCACCACTTCCAGCCCTGGTCCTTGAGAGCCTAGCACAGAGTGGAATGTCTAGGCCACCATCTTGGAACTGCCCTGGAAATTTTTGATACTAGTCAAGACATGTATCCTTATTTGGTCCTGGTTTCTCCCATATTCTAACTTGAATATATTATGCTGCTTTTATTCCCTGAAATGAGGGAGCAATGACTTGCCGATCATAAGATAAACGTGGTCCATCAGAGGTAATGGCAATATATATCAAATGTTATTTTCCTCTGTTTTGTGGAATATAAGAATATATTTATTGACTACTGGAGATTCTAGAAGGGAATTTTAAGTTTTAACCTTATTCTAGGAGGGCATTCATGTTCATCTTGTGCAAATTGTCGCAACTATTGAAAATTCATTCTGAAGCACAACTATGCTATAATTGGTTTTATGACAATAACCCTGGCCACAAACAACCAGGACTTTCTCCATAACCCAAAAGAAAGTTGTACAGCATATTCCAGCAAGTATTGGTTTCTCTGTATCTTGAGAGTTACTCTTGAAGTGATTCTCAACTGAACACTATATCTATTGTGACTGATGAATACTTCATGATGGTTATTTATTAGTATATTTTTTGAAGTGTCAATTCTTATGACTATTAAAATAAAGTATCATTGTAATGTTACTTTTTTTAAAAAATAAAAGTAGGTTCAGCTCTTATTTAAAGTCATTTAATAGCTGTCATGTGTCTAAAGGACAAATGAAACATTCCTGCTACGAAATATGTGACCCTTCATATGTGGACCAGCCTTTGTTTGTAGCATCATTTTTCCCACCTTTTTGTGCCTCACTGTTCCCTCTCCAGCTACATGAACACTTTGACTTTCCCTGAACTCCAGAATTTTGCAAATTTTAATATTTCTCATGCATCAAATGTGTATCTCCATTTTTTATTCAACTTAACAGATCTTATTTCTTGAGTTAGTCTGAGTCAGCTTTTTTACTACTGTGACTAAAAGACCTGACAAGAGTAACTTTAGAGAAGGAAAAGTTTATTTGGGGGCTCACAGTTTCCTAATTCTCAGTCCATAGACAGTAGGCTCCATTCCTTGGGGAGTAAGGTGAGACAGAAAAACATGGTGAAATAATATGGAGAAATGAAGCAGTTTACATGGTGATCAGCAGGCAGAGAGAGAGACTCCACTTACTAGATACAAAATATATACCCCAAAATCATACCCCCAGTGACCCACTTCCTCTAGCAACACCCTAACAGCCTTCAGTTACCACTCAATCAATCCTATGAGGGGATCAATTCACTGGATGGGTAAAGGCTTTTGTAATCCAATCATTTCTAATCTAACCCTTCTTGCATTGTCTTACACATGAGTTTCTGGGGACATCTCACATCCTAACCATAAGAGAGTTGTATCTTACTTCCAATAGCTTCTCCTTGATAAGAAGCTCGTCAGTTCCCACAGGCAGAGGTAGGCATTCCCTTCTTTGGGCTCACCGTGTTCATTCTTGTCTTCCAGAATTTAACACACTATAAAGCTTTATTTCTCAGTGAATTTGTCTCATTAGCAATTGGGCTACTTTAAGGGAAGAAAAAGGAGAAAGAATGAAACAAACAAAAACAAATGAAATGTATGCCAAATAACAGATAGATCCTTTCTCTTACATTCTTTTCCATGTTTTCACCTACTGCTTAATGTGAACAAGCCTTAGAATATAAATCACTTCGTCTAACTTGTATGTTTGTGTGTGTGTGTTTTATGTATGTGTGTCTAAAACTGAAAGGAACTAACCAGTAAGGTAAATCCAACATGTTGAACCATATCTGGTTTTTTTTTTTTTTCTGTGTATCCTCTTTATCTTGGCATCTTTAACTTTTTGAACAGTATTTGGCAAATAGCTAGTGCTCAAGAAATGTTTGGCAAATGAAAGAATGAATGATATTTACAAACTTGCCATGCACTTTCTTAGTAATTGTCCTATTATGCTTCATGTTAGGTATGAATAAAGAAAGTATTGTTTATCAAAATAACAATATGTATTCTCAAAAATAGCAAGTTATTTAGAGTTGCCTTTTTGTGGCAATGTTTTATGTGCATGAAGTTCAACTATATAAGAGGTTATTAAAAGAGGCTTGTGACCTCTACAGTCCAAAGATAAAATTAGCAAAGTCCATGAACACCCTTACTTTTGTATGGATTATTTTTACATTTTTCCAGGGAAAAGATCTACAGATTTTAAAATAATTTCAAAAAGCCCCTGTTCAAGTGATTAAAGAAACACTGACTATATTATTCTTACATTTAATGGAAAGTTATGTAATTATGAAAGTATTCAAATATATGTTGTGTTTATATCTGATTTCTAACTTTGTGAAACAGAAATGGCAATAAAACTAGAGAATGACCATTATGGAGGAACAATGATACACTTAGTTTTAAAGCCACTGTAATCCACTCAGTCCCAGCAATTTCTGTCTTTATTAAGGTAGCCAAATTGGATTGAACAGTTAGCTTTTATTGGTTTGTTTGCTTTATTTGTTTTAGAAGAAGACGTAGGTGGAAGGGAGTTTTTCTCCTCAATTTCTAAAATGTGAAGAGAAACAAGCTGACAGATATGCATGAAAAATATAAACTTTAGGCTAAACATCTGTTTCTTTCATCACTTTCATGTCAATTTGAAGTACTTATGTTCTAGGCATGTATAAGCAGCTCCAGGCTTTAGTAGTGTTTGTGCCCTCCCAGTACAATTGTAAGCCCAGCAATGCACCATGAGGCAGCCCTCCTCTGCTGATGTTTCTGTTTTTAAGCAAATGTCAAATCCACAATTTTGTTTAGAAATTTGAGGGAAAAAAAAGGCAATGAAACCAGAAAGGAAGCAGGTAAACTGTCTTTACCCAACTACACAATCTTTTATATGGAAAATCTTAAAAAGTACAACCACCACCACCAAATAAAAGGTGTTAGAACTAAGAACAACTTCAGTAAAGTTTCAGAATATGAAATTAACATATAAAACTCAGTAGCATATTTATACATAAGAACAAATTATCTGAAAAAGAGATCCTAAAAATGCCATTTAGTTTAAACACTAAAATAATTAGACATGAATTTAAGCAAGAAGTAAAATGTGTGCACTAAAAACATAAAACATAAATGAAAGAAAATGAAAAACATACAAACAAAAGGAAAGATATTTTGTAGTCGTAGATTGAAAGAAGTTACGTCATCAGTGTTCATACTAACCAAAGCTATGTACAATTTCAATGCAATTCCTATCTAAATTTCAATGCTATTTTTATAGAAATAGAAAAAAATCTAGGGTTTGCATGAAATCCAAAAGACTCAGAATGGCCATAGTAATCTCTTAGAAAAATAAAAAGAGGCTAGAGGTATCACACTGCCTGATTTCAAAATAATATTGATTTTGATATTTTATTAATAAGGTGATGAATCTTTAAAATAATTTCAAGTTTTATTTTACATGGTTTTGGTAATATCTTACACATCATCAAAGCATACTTTTCTATGTATCATTGACAATCCCTAAATCGAAAATCAAACAATTTGTGATGGTTAATTTAAATTGTCAACTTGACTGAATTAAGAGATGTCTAAGATTCAGAGGGTGTGTCAATGAGGGTGTTTCTAAGAGTGACTGGCATGTGGAATAGAAGACTAAGGAAGAGACCCACCCCTGGGCAGGACAGTCCAATAAATTAAGGGCCTGAATGGAACAAAAAGTTAGAAGTACGGAAAAGCATCAGTTGATGCAAGCTATTTTCCTCTTTAGACGGTGCTTCAATGGCTTTTGCAGTCTCACGAGAGCATCAGACTTTAGATCTTTCCCTCTTCCAAAGTAATCTCTGATCAGTGACTCTCCAAGGAGTTTATTGACCTTCAATCCCAGATAGGGACTACATTGTTGATCCCTCTTGTTCTGAAGCTTCAGCTTCTTGGACTGAGCAGCTACTGATTCCCTCAGCTCTCCAGCCTACAGATGGCCATTGTGGGACTCTTCAGCTTCTGGTCCTGTAAGTTCATCTAATAAATCCCCTTTGCATGATATACATATACATATATATGTTGATATATTTTTATATTAATATCAATCTATCATCTATATCTTCTGTTGGTTCTATTACTTTTGAGAACCCTGACTTTACAAACTGTTAAGAGACATATATTAAATCTAATTAAATAAATAAATGCATATTTAAAGTAATTAAATACTAATTTTCTCCAAGAAAAGCAAGACTGTCACTGAATTTGCCAATCTCTCTAGATTAGAAGAAAATTCACCAAAATGTAAACAAAAACAAAATTCTGGACATTAAGGCCTATCTTCTGATAGTAACTATAAATTCATTTTAAACAATCCCAGGAAGGTGCAACACATAAATTAATTAATTAAGTAATTAATTGCAATTTGTCTCAGAGTTTCAATACTGCATGAATTCCAAATCACACTTGGCTAGAGATAGTCTGTTACTACCTAAGAGAAACCAATACTTTTTAGAAAATTGAAAAAAAAAAAACAGTTTTGTTTTCTTTTTAACCAAACACTGAGCACTAATCTTCCTTCTAGAAGGACAAAAGTCTTAGTTCCAGAATGACTTTAGATAGTGGCACAGAAATAATGGCACACAAAAGAGACAGGAATGTTGGCAGGAGCTGACAATGTTCCCACTTGAAAGGGAAGGAAAATGGCTGTTTCCACCTTGCCTGATTTCTGGAGGAGTTCAGTTTGGTCATTTCTCTCCATTCTCTAAAAGGAAACTCCTATTTTGCAGCTTTTTATTATTATCTATGAAAGGAATATATTTCAATCCACAAAATGAAACACAAATATCACTTTACCATAATATATATTTTGATGATTTTGAATAGTTTTGCTTTTCAATTTCAAAGAATTTTCAACAGCAAATATTGAACTAAATTTTAAATGCATTTATATCAGTAAGGACAGGGACTTGCTTGCATTTCCAAGTGCATACTAGACAAGGCCATGTGTTACTCAAGGTCTCTGTTGCCCTGTGGGCGGGTCTGCTGTGGCCATTATCATTCATGAGCCATTAAGTTAAAGTCAATTATTGGAAATCTGTAATGAGAATAAAGACCTAAAGGAGGGAGCTTTAGATTTGGGGTCCTCTTAAAACAGGAGAAATGGCTTTGTCACCACCTTGTGATTTGGGGTGTGAAAGATGGAAAGCAGGAGGAACAGAGTGTTCATGAGTCTCAGACGCATTTTAAACACAGCTAACAGAGATGTGCAGCTCCTCTTTCCTTTCTTCTTCCCTCCAGTTCAGTTCATTTCATGGAGCACTCTGACAGTGCCTTATAAATACTCCTACTTTTATCTCCAGCCTCTGCTGCTAGAACTCTAAAAGCTACATCTTTATACAGTGAGATTTTCCCCAAATCCCAAAAAGCTGCTCTGCCCATGCAATATGAGTATGTTGAGGAATTACATCCCTAGTGCCTGATTAGTAGCCCTTACTATATCTTTAGTATGTAAGTGTCCCAGTTTTACCACTCTTCTGTTGGTATTAGGTGGTCATAGATACTTTCCACTGTTTTTAGAATTTCTCTTACAGACAAAACCTGCAAAGGTAGTATATTAGAGTTCTGCAGTGAAATAGAACTAACAGGATATGATATATTGATTATAATATATGAGATGAGATAGATGATAGACCAATTATGAAGATTTACATAATCATGGTGCTACTATGTGCCATCTGTATGTTGGAAACATGAAAAATCTGGTGGTTTAATTTGAAAACTTAAGAGCTGATCCAGAAAGTCAATAGTATAGATCCCCAAGATATAAGTGAGAATGAAGGTCTGACAACCAACAGTACCAAGTGCAGGAGAAGATGGATGTCTAAGTTCTATTAGACAGAGGTAATTCAGTCTTCCTCTGTCTTTTTTTTATATATATATTCAGACCCTCAATAGATTAGATGTTCAAGAGTATCATCTACTTCAATTAGTATATCAGTTCCAAGGCGAATTTGCTCTATAACCACCCTCAGAGATACACTAAAACAATCTTTTACCATGTGTCTGATTATACTATGGCTGATTTTAAGTTGACACATATGATTAACCATCACATTGTAGCATAATAAATCTGGATCAGTATACATCTCTATAAGATAAGCTTGGATGTATGAATATGTGAGCCTAAAGACCACTATGTTTAAGACTAACCTGACCTCCTTCACCCACAGTGTTTCTCAACTTGCAATGGTTTCTAGGAGGTGGTTCCTATGGACTGGTAAGTAAGGAAACTACGATCAATAGGACTCTGAAGCCCTAAGCCAAGTGTGGGCAATAGAGAAAGAAATCCTCTATTTGGAATTCTCCTTTGAACACAACACTTTAATGTTAACATTTGAAAGAAGAGCTTGACATAATTGATAACTTAAATTTTTGAACAAGTCTATGTACTAGGATATAGACCAATGTTTACACAAAACAAATGAATTGCTTGTGACCCAAACGAGAAAACATCATTATGAATCTTTTCATAATCAATGCAATAATGATCAGATATGGCTGACCTCATACTATGAAAATATGCGTATTTCCTTTTCCATGTGCTTACACGACCACAGTGACCATAGTGGGAGAATAAATTTAAAAGTAGGGAAAGAATCATATCACAGCCATAATGACTATTATCATTATGTGATACAATCCTATGAAGAAATCAATGTGATAAAAAGTAAATACCTCTACTAGTCTTCTCCAGACACTAAGCAGACAATATTTTATTCTCACTGGCATAATTACATATTTATATTCTAGATTGTGTATCAAGTAATATATGCATATAGTGTATATATACCCAACAGTACATACACACACATATGTATAATTATCAGTTATACATACATCAATGTTTGGGGGTTCTGGTGTGTTCTTTTAGACCACCAAGACCTTTTCATATCTTCAGTTAATGGGTCACAAAAGCATTACTGTTGATCAAGAACTCATTTCCCAATGAAATGAGTGATCTAAAGTTAATCAATATAAACTCATGTTCATTTGATAATCTCATAAGTGATTTTGCATCAATGACAATCATAAGCTGCTTGCCAATACCAGGACTTCTAGCTTTTTCCTCTCTGGGAAGAATGGATATCTATGAAAAAGCTCATCTTTTCCCTAGTACCACCTGCTGACTATTGGTTATGCTTAATGATCATAAGTTAATCACAATAGAATAGGAAAAGAAAAAAATAATGATGTAAAAGAGCTTTAGAAAACACACAACTGAACTGGGTGCGGTGGCGCAAGCCTGTAACCCCAGCACTTCGGGAGGCTGAGACAGGAGAATTGCGAGCTCAAAGCCAGCCTCAGCAATAGCGAGGCACTAAGCAACTCAGTGAGACCCTGTCTCTACATAAAACACAAAATAGGGCTGGGGATGTAGCTCAGTGGTCGAGTGCCCCTGAGTTCAATCCCCAGTACCAAAAGAAAAAAGAAAAAAAAGAAAAAGAAAACACAACTGCAGCATTCAGGACACAATTCAAAATTATTTATAAGTTTATAGCTGTTGTTTATAATTTTTATTTTTCACTATTTCATATTTTCTTGACTTTTAGTCAGTCTCAGCTTCATTGGGTTCTTTGCTCATCAGAGCTTTCTTGACCTTCATTTGTGAAGTAGGATACCACATGAGGCAAATTTGAAATTCAGCTCCCATTGGACATGTCTCTCATCAGCTTCAGAACTTGGTTCTTGTAATTGTCTCTCTCCATTCCAGCATCAACACTTCTCTCCCTCAGTCTCACCACTCTGCCCCATCTGCCTTTTACTGACACCTTTCCATCAGCATGGTAAATTTCTTTAAAATTTTTCCATTTTGAAAATATGAACCTATTTGATCCCTCACCCACAGAACTGTTGCACATATTCTTTATAACACAACTCCACAGAAAAATTGTCCACACTAGCTGTTTCATTCTCAGTTGAACTTGCTATCATAAAGCTTATCCAATGTTGTGATGGTTAATTTTTGATGTCAATTTGACTAGAGCAAAAGGTTCCCAGATTAAACACTGCTTCTGTGTGTCTATGAAGTGCTTCCAAATAACACTAGTATTTGAATTCATGTACTTAGGAAAGCAGATGCTGCTCGCCAACCTGAGTTGGCCTTATCCAATACGTTGATGGCATAAATGGGGGGAAAAAAAGGCAAAAGAAGGAGAAATTTATTCTTTTTGATTCCATGCTGCCTGCTTGAGCTGAGATTTTGGTCTCCTCCTACCCTTAGAATGGAATTTATGCCACTAGCTTCCCTCTTCTATAGCTTTTGGACTAGGATTAGAATTATTCCACTAAGCTTGTGAGATCTCTAGTTTACAGATGGCAGATCAAGGGACTTCTCAGCCTCTGTAACTGTGTGAGCCAATTTCTCATAAGGAGTCTCTTCCCCTGGCTCTTGTGGTCAAGCATATCTTTCATATTGAATTACTGCAAATTTTATCTCTATATCTAATATCAAAATTTCAGATTGTATTAATTAAAATGTTTTCTTAGGCCCTGAGAGTGGGGTGTACATTGGTACTGAAATACTAATAGCTTACTGTCTAAATTGAAATATATGTATTGATATGATCATTTTAGAAAACTTTAAAACCACATTACTTTTGTGTGACTATTGACTCTGGGCATTTCATCACAGCTAGAAGTATTGGACTAGAGAAGACATCATGGGACCAAGACAAAGTTATGCAAAAGAGGAACTTTTCTTCTTTAGGAGAAGCTGAGTAAATTTGCTTTGGACAAAAGCACATATTATTTTTGTTAAAAAATTTACATTTCCCAAATATAATTTTTATAGGTCTTTATGATATTTTACATATGTAACTCTTTTTGCTGCATATCAGCTACTTTAATATATACAAAGTTTTTTTTTTTTAAATATTTTTTTAGTTGTAGATGGACACAATGTCTTTATTTCATTGGTTTGTATGTGGTGCCGAGGATCGAACCCAGGGCCTCACGCATGCGAGGCAAGCGCTCTACCGCTGAGCCACAATCCCAGCCCCATATACAAAGTTTAATAACATACATTCTTATGAAAATTTTGCCTGAAATAGTGCCTTCAAAATAAATATTAAAATAATATTAAATATTCAAATCATCAGGGACTTTCAAAATCACAAGATGGAGACCTTCATTTTCTCAAGTATTAGGTATTAAGTATTATCCAGTTTAATGAGCCCTGTTAAAATGGTACTGGGTTTCTGGAAATGAAGTTTTAAGAATCTTTATGATTACTCCCTCATGTTATATAGTTCACAATTTGGAACAAAATATAAATAAAATGGTATGCAAGTCCAAAAATTATTTTCCCTCACAATGTGTATAGAGTATACTGATCCACTTATAGTCTACTTTAGTAAATGTGATTCATATGTTTTTCTTTTCAAATATTAGTCAGTAGACAAAGGTATGAAGAAAAAGGAAGAAAGAAAGAGAATGGTTAAACAAAAGAAGAAAATTAATTTAAAATTCAAAACTCAAAATTTCAGCATGTGAAAATAACCATGTAATATCTGATGCTGTCACTGCATATTGATATGCAGGCAGAAATTGTTTTTTAAAAAATTATAAGTTATAATGATGAATATCTGATTCTCTTTTAAATTTTAAGAATCTTTTTTCATAAAATATAGCATAAACATAGAACAGTATAAAAATTCTTAAGCTTGATCAATTTTCCACTGTAGACACATACAAAATCATTATCTATGTCATGAACTAGAACTCCAGTGAACATACAACCTTTATCAGAAGAATTTTTCTAACCAATTTTTAGACTTAAGATAACAGGAGTCACACAGCACATACTTATCTGAACCTGACTTAGTCCTTAAACACTTTGATTGTAAGAGTTTCCTCTGTTGTTTTCATTAATAAGATTTTGTTCATTATTACCACTACATAGTATTCAATTGAATGTTTACACAATTAATTAATTAATTTTTATTTGTGTTGATTCAATTTGATACAACTATAAGTAAAGCTTCTACAGACATTCCCATTTATGAGTTTCAGTAAAACTATATTTTTGTTGGTGATATATAGGTATATCCACCTACTTTGGAAAGAATCAGATAATAATTATATATTTCAATATTTATAAAATGTTTGCATCTGCATAGCTACATGAAATTACATATATATCGATATCTACAGCTGCACCTCTATCCAAATATTTCTATATATATGCATATCATTTGGGGTGTTATAAGGTATGAGTACAGTCAACTATAGAAGATAATGCCAAAGAGCTTGAGGAACAGTTTGCAGAACATACACGCCCACCAGTAATTCATAAGAATTCCTCTTGTACCATTTTTTGGTGATATTTTTTGTTTTGAATTTAAGATTATTGCCATTAGTATGAATTTAGGGTGACATATTATTGTTGGTTTAATTTTCTAATGACATGAAAGTAAGTAGTCTTTAATAAATTTATTGAGAGAGATATACTCTTTAGTAAATTGCCAGTTCAAAAACCTTTTTTTTCTCCTGTAGGATTTACTTTTTTATGTTTTCAAGGAACTTTTGTACATCCTGAATACAGTTTTGTTTTCTGGTACTAATATACTATTAATTCTAAACATAATGTAATTTGAGCATAATTTATTTTTATATTGCCCTGAACGATGAATACATCTTGTATCCTGTTTAAGAAATCTTTGACTCCATCAAAGTATAAAGATGTTCTCCTTTGTTGTCTTCTTCTTAAAGTTTTATTGCAGCTTATATATTTAGATTCTTCTGGAACTTATTTTTTATACTATGTGAATTAGAAGATTATAATTGTTTTTCAGACTTAACCCAAACTACTTACTTTAAAAGATCATTACATTTCTATACTGCATGGAAGTTTTGCTTTTGTTGAAAGTAACTACATATTCTGTTTCACTCATTTTTTCACTCACTAATAACAACATCCTATTAGTGTGGATTTATAATAAATCTTAATATTTGTTAATGTAAATTTTTAACATCAATCATTATTTCCATCATGTTTATCATGACTGGTATTTGACTTTTTTTCGTTTGTTCATAAATCTTTAGCCATCTTGCCATTCTCTACTGGGGAAAACAATTCAACAACAACAACAAAACAACAAAAACTGCTAAGATTTTGTTTAGAATTTTGTTAACTTATGGATTATTTTGACATGTATTTATTAATAAATCCTTTTATGAACTATGATTTATTAATTCCTATTGATAACCTATGAACCTGATATTCCATATTATAAACTGTTGATTTAGTTGTTTTTTAAATTCTCCTAGTATGAGGGCTGGGCTTATGGCTCAGTTGTAGAGCATTTGCCTAGCACATGTGAGGCACTGAGTTCAATCCTCAGCACCTCATTCAAAAAATAAATAAATAAACAAAATAAATTCCCCTAGTGATAATTTGCAGGGTGAAGATAGAGATTTTGCTGATCTTTTCCCATGTTTATTTCCTTGGTACTACTATAGACTATATAACTTTCAAAATTTTTCCCATAATTTTGTCATTATTTTTAAAAAGCAATTGATTTATTGAACTTATTGCCATACATTTTACTATATTGTCTTAACATTTCTAATAGTGTAGCTGGAGATTAATTTGGGTTTCCTAGGTACAAAATTATATTGTACATGAACATTTTTTCTATATTTTCATTTTTGCTACCATTACTTTATTGGTAAAATGCTAAATACAAGTCATGACATCTGCCATCTTTATCTCACTTCTGGTCTATAAATATGATGAATGGTGCACCTTGGTAATTTTTCTGTTCATTAAATAACTCCATCTCCTCTTTATTCTTGCTCTTTCTTTATTCTCCTAATTTTGCTTTGGTACACTTGAGCAGCCTGGGTGTGTGTTGTATCTTGCCAGCCTCACTCTGGTGAGGCTGCTGCTCTTGGTCTTGCCTCTCACTGTGCTTAACTTGTTTTACCTTTATTTTCCTTCTCTGTTTTGTTCTCATAATTCTTCCAGGCACACTGACAAGAAAGGAGATTGAAGGATCCTTCTACCTAAATCAGGTGCTGTTTCTGGAGTTGTGATTTAGTGTACACAACAATATGAGGCAGAATTGTTTGTGATTGTGTTTGCTTGCTTCATTCTGATTAGTTTGATTTGGGTAATGATAGTGGGTTTGTCTAACTCTTGCTACAGGATCAGTATATTTGGCTCCTTGGGATCTGTTTTGGAAAAATTGCTTTCCAAGTTTGTCCCACCTGCAGTTCTCTAGTTTTTCACTTTTCATCCTCACTCTGCCATCAATCTTGAGTCTTGCCAGGAAGAGAAAATCTCTAAGAACTTTTGCTTTCACCCCACTGATTTCCACCCTTCCAGGGCATTTTAGGAGCTGACCATGGCAATATCAGAAATGCTGGTTCATGTCATGAAGTAACTCTATAAGATACAGATCAACTCTCCAGAGAAAATTCATACAGGTAGCAAGTACAATATTACTAGTTTTGGGAAAGCAAGTCAATTTTTCATTTGCCTCGAGTTCACCCTTTTCAAATTTTCTTACCCCAATATTTACATGGCTAAGGTTTCACTTATCAGTACCATAGCTCTCAAGCAAAAAGAGAAGTAAATGCAATTCTCCCTTTGCATTTCGAGGAAGTCTCAGCTCATTTGACTGACCAAGGAGGATGGGAATGAGAAAAAGTGAACTGATCCAAATAGATTATGTTGGTAGCAGCAGGATTGTGTAGATTTGTGCAACCATACATAGATCTGTGCAACCATAGACAAAAACACAGAGCAAAGGGAGATATTCTACATGAATCAGGACATTAGTCCCTCAGAAGAACACATTCATCTGGCATATATAACTGTGTAAAGATAAAAGTGTTAGTGATTTTGTTTATTTTCATCAGTTTGATTGGCTTTAGTTTTTGATAATGTTTCTAGAAAATTCAACCAATACATCTTGAGCCCAGATCTCATGTTTTCTGATAGGGTAGTGAATAAGATTGAAGTCTAGAGTTTCTGAATAATGACATTTTGACCATGTAATGTAGTTTAATTACCAACTGGGGATGAGTGCAATTCCCAGGTAATGAAAAAGTTAAACAGAGCTTCTGGTTGCTATTCTCACTTAAGAATTTCTGATAGTAACCCTTAACAGATAAGAAGTTGTTACAGCTTTTTTCAAGATACAAGGTTTCATGTGTGCATCATGTTTGAACACCTCATACACTTTTCTATATTCCTGAGAAGCTCAAGGAGAAAAATAATTCTGTGTGTACACCATAGCATCACTGAGACCCCATTCTGCAGATGATGTGGAATACTTTTCCAGCTGAGTCCTCTCCCTCATCGCCTTATGAAGATGATATAATAACCTGTTCATAATGACTA
Source organism: Geosciurus inauris (assembly GCA_004024805.1). Classification (NCBI taxonomy): domain Eukaryota; kingdom Metazoa; phylum Chordata; class Mammalia; order Rodentia; family Sciuridae; genus Geosciurus; species Geosciurus inauris. Next base: position 40,282 of record PVHX01013553.1, on the reverse strand, counting down.
CAATCACTCTCATTAAGTAAATAAAAATGGAATTTTTTCCCCACAAGATTACTTGCAGAAAATTTCAAAGGACAGGCAACTATCATTTGGATTCCAGTGTTCAATTTCAACTAAATAAGGAAATGATGATTAATTTCAATTGATGTAGTTGAATTATCCCCATGTTGAAACAGTCTTGACCTTCTCATTTGGTTTTATTTCTGATGTTGGAGACTGAACTCAGTGCCTTGTGCATACTGAGCACAGGCTTTTCCACTAAATTACACTCTCAGACCCCTGACCCTCTCACCCTCTTTTTTTTTTTTTCCTTTTGTATTGGAAATCAAACCCAGGGGCACTTAACCACTGAGCCACATCCCAAGCCCTTTTGGGAATTTTATTTAGAGACAGAGTCTCATTGAGTGCCTTAAGGCTCTGTTAAGCTGCTGAGGATGGCTTTGAATCCACGATCCCCCTGCCTCAGCCTCCTGAGCTGCTAGGATTACAGGCATGTGCCACAACTCCCAGCTTGACTCTCTTCTTAATATTTAAGCTACTGTTTTGGGCCCAGACGTTTTTAATTCTTTCTTTCAGAAGACATCTAATTTGCTTTTTATCTATTGTCCTGCCTGGTGAAATTTAAATAACTCCCCCTTATACTATCTCTAATTCCATTTTAAATTATCTCCAAATTTGAAAATGATCATATGATCATTCTACTTCCTGTTATATAGGTTTTGTTGTTGATGATGTTGCTGTTTTTGTTGTTTTTTCAGTTTATCCCAAGGACATGAGTCCAAAACTGCCACTCTAACATGAACACTAAGCATCTATGTTTTCTGCTCTCAAGAGGATTCTCTACTATGGTAGCCATGTTCTCTCTGAGAGATAAATGTTCTGCTCTGCATGTCCTGATAACAAGTGGAAGATCTTAAACCAGTTCCAAATGCACACACTGAATCATAACTGCCATAGATATAAGTGGCAGTAATCCTCAGAGGGGAATGGGGTTCATGCAGTTCCCACTCTTTCTCTGCCTGGGAATGATTCTGGCATTTCTTATTCATCTTTCAAAGCTCATCATATATATGGCCACTTTTTACCCTTCCTTAGGTATCCTTCCTAGACTTTAGATGGACACAGATAAAAGATGGTGGGACTTGAATGGCTCTCAGGATCCAGAGATTAATGGCAGACAGTAGACCAGGGAATGGGTGTTCAAGCTAGACATATAGAGGTAAGAACACAAAATATGGGAGAAAATGTTTTCTCAGAATTCATGAATATCTACCTTATATTAATTCTTATAACTGTACCCACAGTAATATATGTTTTTATATTAGGGATATTAGAGTCAGCTTTCAAACTTACATTAATTTTTATAACTTGTATGTTTTTATATTAAGGATATTAGAGTCAGCTTTCAAACTGAAGGAAACCTTTGGGATTGGATAGCATAGATTATCAATGTAAAGGGAGGAAGGCTGAGAGGGATGCAGAGCCACCCTGAAGTTGTAGAGTTGATAGGGAAAAACACATGTCTAGACTCTCAACCTAGGCTATTTATATATTCACCTTTATTTTCCTTCTGAATAGCAAAGCATAAATATACAGGATATTAATATTTTCTGCTCTTCAGAATGTCAACTCCAACATAAAAAAAAAAAAAACAGTTATTAACAGAAAGGGAATAAAGTCCAAGAGAAACTAAGATGCTTTAAAGAGAACTACCCTTGGGTTAAGACACACTATGCTATGGTGCTTCACCAGGTGCTTTACGGGGACCAATAATCTTCATAACTATTCAGTGGCCAGAAGCAGAGTGGGAAGGGGCATCTGTATGTCACATTTCCTCGCTTCATCCTTAAAATAATTATAATAATTAACAATTATTGAGCAATTCTTACTTGCCAGGAAGTGCATGGAAATTTATAATCTCTGATCCTCAGGTAAAGAAACAGGTGGAAGTAACTTGCTACACCAGTGTCTTATGGCTGCAAAACTGGATTACTTAAAACAATAGATATATTTTGTTTCTCATTTTTGAAGCCCTAAAACTTGAAATCAGATTTTCCACGGGACCATGCTCTTTCAGCTCTAGGAAAAATCTGCCTTTCTCTCTTAGCTGCTGGCATTTGCCAGCAATTCTTGTCTCCCTTGGCTTAAGAGCTGCATCCTTCCAACCTTGTGGCCGTTTTCTCTCTGTGTCTTTTCACATGTAATTTCTCCCTGTGCACGTCTATCAAAACACCTCTCAGTGGATTACAGTGTATACCAATCACTCAAATTGACTTTATAAAGATCTTATTTCCAAATACACTCATTGCCTTTTATGGGACACAATGCCGTCTATAAGCCTAGCCTGGGGTTAGTGAGCTACCAAGTATGAGACCAATAGAGATGCTTTAGAACTATAACATTTTGAATGCTCATGATTATTTTTAACAAGCTGCTCTAGAAAGTGGAGGGCAATGTCAGAGAACTGATTGTTTGGCCAACACCCATCACTCCTCATAGATTCCCTCGACCTCAATTACTTCTCTTCACATTTCTCAGTTTTCATATCCTAAAGGCAGATACAAAAGGCTGTCTCTCCATGTTTATTTCTCTGAATAGTGTTCTGTGTTCTCTCAAAAAATACCATATCATAAACTTTGTGCATAGACAAAAATATGAATAGGTTGGTTGCAACTAGTCCCTCACTCATCCCAGTAACCTGGAATCTTCGCAGTTTGTATCTTCTGATCCACAAACTCCTCCTCCAGGTTTCCAGACATAATTTTACTTTCGGAGAGCTTAGGGTTTTCTGAAAGAGAGAAAACACTCTACACTTGAAACAACTTGTAATTTCTTCCCTATAAACATTACAGATGCAACTATTTAAAAATAAAGTGTAGTTTTAATTTGCATTTCCTCTCTCTATATATGAATACATCACCATGATTCTCCACATCATGCACAACCACAAGACTGGGATGCTAATTAGAATAAGATAGACTCCCTGTTTGTATAAATAGGTCAAGATATGTTCTACTGTCATATATAACTAAAAGTAATAAATTAAAAATAATTTTTAAAAATAAAGTGGTTCAGCATGGATGTCAACAGAGGTATCTCTGCACTTGGAAACTTGATCCTCTTTCCACTAGGACAGCAATTTCCTAGATGTCTTCAGTAGAATCCTGTTAACCCAAAGGATTCCTCAGATGAGAGGGAGAGACTAAGGAGAATTTTGAATGGACATAGATTCATGGTGGCCATACTCACTCACTTAAAGTAGTTCTGCATCTACCTATTATCCATAAAAGTCAGAAAACAGAGTCCCACTGTTGAAGATGTTTCAACATGTGTACCAACATTTTCTCCCATTGACCTAGATAGTTGTGTCATTTGTGCCCAAGTATTACAAGTAGCTCAAATGTTTTCACTAGTATGTTTCAGTTTTATGTAAGGAATAAACAAGTAATTATTTACTAATTTTAAATGTCAAAATTGGAAACTGATTTACATGTATTTGAAATTTGGGGCTAGTCAAATTCACTCATGTATAAAATGTCCTCTCCTTCATATTTATCTGCACAGCCTTTCTTGAGTGTGAAAGGGGGGATGAAGCTCCTGTGCCTGTGCCCAGGATTTCAGTATCCCCAGTTGGAGCATGAACACATGGAAACTTGTACGTTTGATTTGATCACAGAAATAAAAGTTGAAAATGTATTGATTTCTGCTATAGGAACCTAGACTCACAGAATGATTTTATTCCATTATTTTAGCAGCTTTTCTAGCTAGATTTAATGTTAGAAGAAGTTGAAACTCCAAAGCCATCCTCTTTTATTCCATTATAGTTCTAAAATCATGAGATCTAATACCTCAGAAGATAGACATCTACTTTTCTGTTAGTCAGCTTTTCATCACTATAATAAAATGCCTATTATAATCAACGTATAAAGAGAAAAATGTCTGTCTCACAGGTTTGAAAGTTCCAATTCATGATCAACTGACCGCACTGTTTTTGGCTTAAGGCAGCACAACCTAGTGGTAACATGTAGTTGAATAAAATCCTTCTCATCTCAAGGCCAGAAGGAAGCCCCAGGGGTTGGGGTTCCAAACCCACTGCAGAGCCATGATCCAGATAACCTACAGACCCTCAGAAACCTCTTCTTTCAAAGCTTCCACCACATCTTAATAGTGCTACTCTGGCCCTTAACACACAGGTCTTTGGGAAACATTCAAGATCCAAACTACAGCAATTTCTGTTCTATTAACGAATTTCTAATGTCATGGAAATTAAAGACTTCCCATAGAAAAATGATTCTCCTAAGGTTAGAGAATAAGAGATTGAATTGGCCACCTGTGGAGAAAACACTTTTTTCAAATAGTGAAGATCTCCAATCTGAGAATATCAAATAACATTGTGGAAAGAGTTCTCATTTTCTCTTCATTGTTTATGAAATACACTATGCCTGAGCTAAGGAGAAGTACAGCCTAGTTCATTATAGAGTCCTATGAATTATTTTTAGCTTGTGTTCATAAGAATTGGTGGAATCCATCTTTCCTTTTCCTACCCCTTCTAAAATTAGACTTTCACTTGAAACAGTCCTTAAATTATTTTATTTGTATATTTACAAAATAAAATATGAATGACAATAAACTTTAAGAGAGTTTCTGTGTTTTTGTTTGTGTGTGTGTGTGTGTGTGTGTGTGTTTTATCCTGTCTGGAAATACTGATGCACAGAAAAAGGGACAGGTTGACCAATATTTTACAACTAAGAGTATGAGAGCCTAAATTAAAACTCAGTTTGACTCAGAATTGATCTCCTTAGCCAATATGAATTTTTGTGTCTATATAATAACAAAGAAGCAATAAAGTCTCCCTAGAATGTCAACTAGATTTAGGTAGACAATTTGAATAGTCACTCTAAGTGACATGAAATACACATATTTATATAACAGAAAATACGTCAAAAGCAAGTGCCCTGGACTTCTCCCTTTCTTCTAATGACTAGTATAAAACCATCTATAAAAATCATGCAGTAAGCACTTCATTGATTAATTATTTAAAGCAATTAGTTATTGTCTATTCATTTGGTTTTTTTAAGACTCAGTTATTCATCTGATTCAGCCCCTGGGATGCAAAAAAAGAATGGCAAGAGTTCATGGTCTCATCACACTGCACAGGCATACTTGCCCAGGGAAAGAGTAGAGGCTGAAGTACAGCACAGACCCCGCTATTAACACTACACCCCTAAGGCTCTGAGTCACCAGATGGGTGCATTTTCCTTAGTCTCCATTTTCGCAATTTCTTCTGATTCAGAACCTGCTCCTCACTATCAGGAAGTTATTGCCAAAGGGTGGATTGTGATAAGCAAAACCTTCTCTAGAAATTAAATCCTTCCACGCAACCTTACCAACACCACTTAGCATAACGAGTGTTCCCCACCCTCCTGCCTAGGTGAATGCTCCCACTTCTCATCCCCAAAGTTAACATGATTCCACAAGTGCTCATGCTAATTGTCTCACCTCGCATGTTTTTCTCTCTCCCCTCTCTAGTTAAATTCTAACCACTCATTGTTCAGAATAAAGCTTAACACCAGTGTTTGTTCCAGAGCTTTACCCATCTGTTCAGCCCACAATATATCATCTAAGTCTCTTTATTAGCATTCATTATAGCAATTAATTATTCATAGGACTTTTATTCCTACAAACATACAGCTTTCTCAAGTATGCAGAGGTTATCTCCTTAGGTCAACAAAGAATTTCTGTCATATATTCACAAAAATTTATCCATCTGTGTGTATCCAAAAGGGTCTATTCAGCATCTACTCAATCGAATTATTCCTGTCAATAAGGTATCAGGAACTAATACTATACATAGAACTATGATAGTTAGAAATTCTATACATTTAATGAAAGCTTAATACATACCTTTTTTTTTGGTACTGGGGATTGAACTCAGGGGTACTCAACCACTGAGCTACACCCCAGCCCTATTTTGTGTTTTATGTAGAGACAGGGTCTCACTGAGTTGCTTAGCACCTCGCCATTGCTGAGGCTGGCTTTGAACTCGCAATTCTCCTGTCTCAACCTCCCTAAATGCTGGGATTACAGGCTTGAGCCACCGCGTTCGGCTAGCTTAATAAATACTTTTTATATCTAGACATGGCTGAAAATCTGAATTAACGAACAGTGGTCCATTAGTAGGTCAACCTGAAACACTTTATATCACAATCCAGTCCAGATACTTCAATCAAAACTCCACAGGGAGCCAGGCTCAGTAGCTCACGCTTGTAATCCCAGCACTTTGGGAGGCTGAGACAGGAGAATCGCGAGTTCAAAGCCAGCCTCAGCAATGGAGAGGCGCTAAGCAACTCAGTGAGACCCTGTCTCCACATAAAACACAAAATAGGTCTGGGGATGTGGCTCAGTGGTCGAGTGCCCCTGAGTTCAATCCCCGGTACCAAAAAAAAAAAAAAATCCACAGGGTTAAACGTATATGAATCAGATAAATGCTACAGACCCCCTAAAATTCAAAACTAGAATTAAAATGCTTTTCAGTTAATCACCAACACTTTTCCATTTTCACTGTGGTTTGGGCTTTCTTAGGAGTCCATAAGGAGTAAGTAGCTCATTCTTGGGTGCCAGAATATTTTAATTAGATCTGGTATGTACTAAAAATGCTGTGTATATGATGAAACTTATTCGATTTAACAATTAGCCTGTTTTGATAATGCTTGGTCTCTACACACTCTATGATCAGGTCCTGCTACATTATTTCATGTAGTCTTTATCAGTAATATGAGACCTGCATGTCTGCTACATCTACAGCTAAGGAAATAAACCCAGAGAACTTAAGGAATGTGCCCTAAATCATACAGTAGATGAGAGTCAGAGTAAGAATTGGAATGAAGTCTATGTGAAACAAAAGTCAATTTTCTGGACATTAGTCTACAGATTTTTCAATTAGCCCACTAAATAAAATGGGGAGGCAAAATGCTCAAGCCTTAGAGAGATTGGTGCTGTCATGGAAAGATGAGCATTCAAGAAAAAAAAAAAAAGAGGCTCTTCAGTTGGGTTGCCTGGGTTCTGATCATTGACTCATTCTATGATTTAGGACAACATACCTAACCAAACTTGAATCTTCTTGTATGCAAAATGAAGGCAACGATATCTAACTTATAATGTGATCGCAGAGATTAAATGAAATTCTCTATATAAAATCATTTGAAGAGTGCATGGAAAAGTGAATGTTAGATTTAATATTTGTAATTATAAAATATTATTTTCATTTCTTAACGCTCATTTCTCAACGTTCATTTCTCCACAATGAAGAAAGCGGTTCACATATGAAAAAGATACATTATTTCAATTAAGATTTCTATATTGCTTTGTTTTGCATAATATCAACTTCCTTTATCAAGGTCTTTCTTAAAGGCATCTAGTCCCTTTCATGGAACATAAATTTGTTGAATTAAAAATTACATTATGAACATTTTTTCATATATTTGTGGACTGATTGTATATCTTCTTCTGAGAAGTTTCTATTCAGCTCCTTAGTCCATTTATTGATTGGGTTGTTTGTATTCTTGGTATTAAGTTTTTTGAGTTCTTTATACATCCTGGAGCTCAGTGCTCCGTCCGATGTGTGTATGGCAAAAATTTGTTTGCTGAATGTAGGCTTTCTGTTCACCACATTGTTTCTTTTGCTGAGAAGAAGCTTTTTAGTTTTAATCCAACCCAGTTTTTTGTTCCTAATTTTATTTCTTGTGCTTTAGGAGTCTTGATAAGGAAGATGGGGCCTAATTTGATGTGACGAAGGCTTGGACTTACTTTTTCCTCTATTAGACATATGGTCTCTGGTCTAATTCCTAGGTCCTTGATCCACTTCAAGTTGAGTTTTGTGCATGGTGAGAGATAGGGATTTAGTTTCATTTTGCTGCATATGGATTTCCAGTTTTCCCAGCACCATTTGTTGAAGAGGCTATCTTTTCTCTAGTGTATGTTTTTGGCACCTTTGTCTAGTATGAGATAACTGTATTTTTGTGGGTTTGTCTCTGTGTCTTCTATTCTAACCATTGATCTACCTGTCTATTTTGGTGCCAATACCATGCTGTTTTTGTTATTATAGCTTTGTAATATAGTTTAAGGTCTGATATTGTGATGCCTCCTGCTTCACTCTTCTTGCTAAGGATTGTTTTGTATACTCTGGGTCTCTTATTTTTCCAAATGAATTTCATGATTACTTTTTCTATTTCTATAAAGAATGATGTTGGGAGAAGAAGAATTACAAATGATTAACAAATATATAAAAATTGTTCAACATTTCTAGCAATTAGAGAAATGCAAATCAAAACTACTCTAAGATTTCATCTCATGCCAGTCAGAATGGCAGTTATCAAGAATACAAACAACAAGTGTTCGCAAGGATGTGAAGGAAAAGGCACACTCATACATTGCTGGTGGGACTGCAAATTGGTACAACCGATCTGGAAAGTAATATGGAGATTCCTTAGAAAACTTGGAATAGAACCACCATTTGACCCAGCCATCCCACTCCTCGGTCTATACCCAAAGAACTTAAAAACAGTATATTACAGTAATGCAGCCACTTTAATATTTATAGCAGCACAATTCACAATAGCTAAACTGTGGAAACAACCTAGATGCCCTTCAATAGATGAATGGATAAAGAAACTGTGGCATATATACAAGATGGAATATTACTCAGCATTAAAAGAGAATAAAATTATGGCATTTGAAGGTAAATGGAGTTGGAGTTGGGAGAACATCATGCTAAGTGAAGTAAGTCAATCTCAAAAAAACAAAGGCCAAATGTTCTCCCTGATAAGTGGATCTATAATGTGGAAGGGAGCATGGGAAGAATGGAGAAACTTTTGTCAAAGGGGAGGGATGAGATGGGATAGAACATGGTGGTGGAATGAGATGGACATCGTTACCCTAGGTACATGTATAACTGCACATATGGTGCAACTCCACATCATGTACAACCAGAGAAGTAAAAAGTTGTGCTCCATTTATGTACAATGAATCAAAATGCATTATGCTGTCATGTAAATCTAATTAGAATAAATACATTTAAAAATTTTCATGATGAAATATTGTCTCTTTGTTAACAAGAAAGACTGTATACTAAACATTTATAGAAGTCTCGACTATATTGATCACAAATAGCATGCTAGATCACTCTTAACTTCATACAGAAAGAAACTATGTCACCTCTATATTTTCATACTTAGCATGCATAATAAAAACAAAGAGGAAATAAAGTTGTCAATGCTGTTTGATTTCATATGAAACTAGATGTTAAAAACAACATTATTATCTTTAATATTCATTTTCTAAAATGCAATCTGAACATATGGCTATTGCTCAAAAGAATTTAGGTAGTAGAGTTTCTGTGTGTTATTTGAAACTGCCTAGAGATAAAGAATAAACAAGTCACTGTATTATCCTGAGATAAATATATAAGAATCCACTGAACATAAATTTGAGATTGCTATGGTTTATGTACTTCCATGAAAAAAAAAATGGTAAATTTGTTCTCTTTCAGGAGTTTTGATGTTTTTATTAGTGCATTATAGTTTTACATAATATAAGGGTTCATTTTGACATAACCATACATGCATGGAATATAATTTGTTTAAGGTTTTAACACATGGGTAGAGAGCCCTGCACAGCTTTCTGCACTCAGGATCTTCGCCCTACGCAGAATTCACTATGTTCCAGTAGTTTTGTCTCTTCCTACTCCTATGGTTTGAAGAGTCTCCTCCAAAATTCAAGTATTGCCCATTTGGCAATATTAAGAGTGTCAAGCAATGTGGCCTTTTGAAGGTTATCCAGTCAGGAGGTCTCTGCTTTCTGGAGAAGGATTAGGTGTCTTTATAAAAGTCCTTGGCAGAGGAAGCTCAGCACCTCTTTGACTTTTATACCTTTTGCTGTGAGGGGTACAGCATTTCTCCTTCTGAGAACACAGCAGCAAGATGGTAGGGTGGAGCCTAGGGTATCCCTTATTGGAGGCCAGTACCTTGAATCTGTACCTCCCAGACTCTGGAACTGTGGGAAATAAGTTTCTGTTCTTAAAAAAATTATCCAGCCTGTGGCATTTTGTTATGGCAGTACAAATAAACTAAAACATCTTAGCAGGAGAAAAAAGATGAAATAATCAATACAAGTATTTTGGAATTCCCTTTTTTTTCCAAATTATTTTGTAGTTGTAGATGGATCACATGACTTTATTTTGTTTGTTTATTTTTATGTGGTGCTGAGGATCAAACCGAATGCCTTCTGCATGCTAGGCAAGCACTCTGCCACCTAGCTACAACTCCAGCCCCTGGAATTCTTTTTTGTTGGATGACCAGTTGGATTGCTTGGAAAAGGTCAAGAGAAAGACTATACCAATACTCCTTTTGTTTCAATGTTCAAAACAAGTTGACATTCCATTATATTTTCATCTGACAAGGTCCAAACTGAACCCACAGGACTGTTATCTTTGATTATGGAGAGATCTTCCATGACGCATTTGTTGAAGTATAAATGGACCTCTGCAAAGACAGCAGTTTGTACAATCCCTTTCCAGAGTCTTTTTAACAAAACTGGTTCTATATGCTCATGACTTAATTTCATTATTTGAGATGGTAACTCAAATGTGAAATATGGCATATCTACTGAATAGAAGCCAAAGGAAAAACATAGTATCTGTCAATACCAATGCATTTCTGTTTCCTGAGAACATAAGACCTTTGGGAGCTGATACACTTACAGGTTCTGAACTACATACACTTTTATAGACTAGATGAAGAGGAAAGACATTAACTATAAAAATCCTTACAACATTTGTCTTATGGTAGGGGTTAGGTTATGTTCATTTGGTTAAACCTCTAGTTTATTCTGTTTAAAACGTGACTTTGTGAAAAAATTCTTGTGTTGCTGGCTTCCTTGTGAACTCATTAACCAAGGTCACAAACAGACCCATATGTTCACCTTCATGCAATTTATTCCTTTCCCTGTGCTTGACATACGCTTTTTCTCAAGTAATTTTAATTTTGTTTGGAAATTCATGATAAAGCAAACAAACAAACAAAAACAAAAACAAAAAAAAATCTCCAAATTGGAATCCCAGGAACTTGGCTGCAGCTCTAGATCCACTGCTTCTTGTTGCTACTTTCTGTTGACTTTATCTGTGTCTTCAACCTTCCCAAGTCATTTTTTAAATGAGTTGGACCAATCTAAATTCTATGTTCCAGAATGCAGGAATACAGAAGGGCATAAAGGTAGCAAGAAACAGGTGTCAGCATCTTTGTTTTACAGTTGGAATATGTAGAAGCTAACAACCACCTCCAAGTGACAAAAATCATTCTTACTGCCTCATAGGTATTTTGTACTAGAAGACCCCTCAGCTTGTGCCCTACTCCGTGGTGCTTCAAATGTGTATCTGTCTAAATCAAAGAAGAAATTTTAAGTTGTTTTTTAAGTCTTTCTTATTGCTGAAATAACTTAAATGTGATTAAAATACAGGTAACATTTTTTGTGTTTAGAATGTTACCAAAGATAACTGAAGGCAGAGTAGCCCCCAAAAGCAGACAACATGGTCTGATATGGGATTCAAACACTCGCTTATTGTCTTCATATTAAGACGCTGTTTAAAATGGAATATTATTTTTTGTATGACTTTACATTTTTAAAATCTATCAAAAACAAATAACCATATTCTCATACATTTATGTAATGAACAGTCTTCTTTATTGTCCCCTCAAAAACCTGTAACCCATAGTAAACAGGTAACAATGTTTCTTTGATTGATCTGCTTTTCGCAAGTGTTCCAGTCCTACAAGAATCCTTGGTCCGTAAAATCACTATGTGACTTCTACACTAATAGCCAGTCCTAAACTTCTGGTTTCCACCCAATAGAAACATTCAACAGAAGCATGATGGGAAAATTTATATTTCAAGTTTGATCTGTAAAATTTCCAGGGTACAAATTAGAGCAGCTGTGGAGGTAAGCTTTCAGAAAGCCCTTAAGAAAACCTGAAGGTCCAGTCTGCTCATTCTTGAGGCTGCCCTCTTTATTGTTCACAGGGGTTATCTAAACATCTGTCACTATTTATCTTTATTTAGTAATAAATGTCTTTTAATAAGCATCTAATTTTTTAAAAATTTTTTCAGCTTAACAACTTTATTATATGCCTAAAGTAATAACAACAAAAATAATAACAAAAGTCTATCATTTGTTCCAATGTCTTTCCTCTGGAGAGCATCAGGAGTTACAACACATACTTATGCATTCATTTATTCATCCATTCATTCAATCAATCGGTGAATGCTTATTAGAGCACCTTACGCAGTTCAGGCCCCAGAGTTAGAATTATCTATCAGCATAACATGGTCTGAGGTATCAGAGAGCCTACAGTCTCATGTAGCAGGTCTGAATCATTACTTTGTTTATGGTCCCTTGAGAGGTAAAAAATGCAGGAGATAATATCTTCAGAAAAATATCATATGCATATAATAGAATTCCCCTGAACACAGGATGGCTTTGTGAACACAATTCTATCAATGGTGTTCCCACCTTTTTCCTGAGTCCATTAGCTCACATGGTAAGCCTGTTCCTGTTACTCCACTCTCACCATCTTTCATATTCAAATTTCTGATCTTGATAACTTTCCTGTAATCCAGATTTTATCAATCTAGCTTTTTATATTTCTTCCTTCCCTCTGGAACTAGGATCGACTCTCTAAAGTATTCTGGCTCCTCTCAAATCATTCCTTGCTTTCTGATATTTCTCTTTATGGCTAACAAAACATCATCTGTCACTGATGTATTTTCATGAACCTCCTAACTCTTGTCTCCAATGTCTGTCCTTTCTACCACGTCACATCTAATGCCAGATGTCTGCTCCAAAAGCACAGATTTGAAAATGACTCTTCTTTAATAAAACATTCTCCCTCATGCCTCATGCCCATGCATGTGTTGTCTACCGAACAAATCCATTTTGAATTCTGCTGACACATGCTTCCTCTACCTGAAATCCATGCCACAGGGTAACCCTAAATCTTTGCTTGTCATTGAATATAATGTTCATTCCCTTACCTTGAAGCTTTTTCTCACCTAAAATAGACTTCCATCTCCTTTTCTGTTTGCCTCTACCCATGTGTTAAGATCTAAATCAAATGCCTACTTCTCCAGAAGAAAAAGTTAAAATGAATGGCTAAGTGGCAATGGGAAGAATTAATGTAGGAACTGCTTTAAGAGTAGAAGTAATGGTATGTGATTCCTGATGTTCAACATGAAGATGATGTTAATTATTAATAAAACTGACCATTGTATAGCAATACACTGTATCCAACTCTACAGAATGTGTTCTATATGCATTAATAATTTATATAAATATACAGGTGTAATAGTTGCCAATAAAACAATGTTGACAGTTTTTAGAGTGAAGTTGACATTTGAATGCAAGTTTATCTAAATTATGTTAGAGTCTGAACTATAAGAACATGATTTGAAGGCTTATAGCTTTAGGCACATGGCTCAATTTGTGAGAGAAATAAAAAGGATAAAAAGGATTTAATTTCTGAGGCATTTAATTTTGAAACATTTAAATAATCTCTAGATGACACACTCGTCCATTAATCAGAAACATGGGTTGAATTTAAGAGAAATAATTTATATAGATACTGATTTAGGAGTCACAGGCATGAAGGTAAGAGGTTAATTCTTACAAATAGATGCACACCCAAGTGAGAAAAAAATTAAGGAAAAGAAAAGAAGGCCAAGCATTAATATTTTGGAAACTTTTCCATGCATGATAATGAAGAAAAAGGAGAGGGAAGCCTGGGCAATTTCAAGAGATACACTGGGACCAACAGTATCATAGTGCTTAATATGGAAAATTATATGGTGGTCTACACTTAGGAGATCTTGGAGATCTCTGAGCTAGCAGTTGTAGCACAGCAGGAGGAGCAGAAGCTAGATGGAGAGGTTCAGGTGTGAGTCCTATGTGCCTTTGACTTTGTGCAAAATGGAAGTTTGAGATTCATCTGGACAGCTGATTGGAAAAAACTTCCTTAAGTGTCACTAAGCACTGTCTGTTCCTCCAAGAAATGTGTTCACCATCCTTTTATAGCTTTTCAGGTAATATGGCCCAGCCATGTCCTCACAACTATCCTGTACCCTCACTGAGCAAAGTAGCACACTCTTTAGGCAGAATTGCTCTTTTCTGGTTGAATTGCACAGGCTTGAAGATGTCACCACTTAGTGTCCAAATTACTATTATTCCACCAAAAATATTGACCTACCACTATAATTTGTTGATTCCAGGGCTTGAAAGCCATTGTGACTGTCCATTACATTAGGGACTTCAGACTAGCTGGGCCTGGTGGTGCATGCCTGTAATTCCAGTGACTTGGAAAACGGAAGCGGGAAAATTAAAGCCTGAGGCCAGACTCAGCTATTTAGAAAGACGCTCAACATCTTAGAGAGATCCTGTCTCCAAATGAAAAGTTAAGGGGTTGGGGTTATGGCGCAATGATAGCGTGCTCGCCTAGCTCCCGTGAGACACTGGGTTCGATCCTCAGCACCACATAAAAATAAAATAAAGATATTCTGTCCATCTACAACTAAAAAAATTAAATATTAAAAAAAAAGAAAAGTTAAAAAAAAAAGGGCTTGGGATGTAGCTCAGTGGTAAAACATCTCTGGGTTCAATCCCCAATACCAAAAACAAATAAACAAATAAACAATAAATAAATAAATAGGCAATAAGGCATATTCATCAACTGGTACACCCCTTGGAAACACACACATGTGTGTACACACATACACACACATTAACCTTCACCACCAGACATCATACACAAATTAGGCATTCAAAAGTGCTGTTAATGAATTTATCAGTAAGCGAATGAGATGAATGAATAAGTAGAATAATGTAAAAATAGAATAATATTTGCTAGACAAAAGATAAATTATATTCTATGTCCCAATGTTAGGTATTTAAGAATAAAGGGACACATGATAGAAGAACGATTTTTTAAATGATGCAAACTCCACAGTGAAATAATCTACCTTATATAATTTAAATATTTAAGCAAATTTACAATGGCTGCCAGGGTTATAGGAAAGTGTAGTCTTTCCTCAGTAGAACATTGAACTAGACAATCTCAGCTGCAAACTTTAACATTACACACATTTTAAAGTATTCTTTCACTAGATAAAGAATGGAAATTACCTGAGTTGGTAAATGTTCTTGTCAGTAATTTTTCTTTGAATAATAGCATTTGTATTTCTCATTTATGATAATGTCTATTTCACGAGTGATTATTGTATTCTGTCATTCAGAATAAGCTACCTTAGAATGTAGTGCCTATTTTATCCGTTTTCCATTATTATAGCAAAATACCTGAGGCTGGGTAATACACCAATAGGAGATTTAATTAACTCACAGTTTTGGAGGCTGAAAGTCCAAAATAGGTGTCCCCATCCATTTGGCCTCAGGTGAGGCCCTCTTGACTATGTCACATTATGGCAAGAGTGCCTGAAAGAAGAATCACTTGGCAAGACAGGAGATTTGAGACCAAGGAGGGGCTAAAATAGTCAAATTCATAGAAGTATAACAGTGGTTACAATGAGCTGGGGGAAAGTGAGGGAATACTATGTTAATGTTTAATAGGTACAACATTAGTTTGGGATGATAAAAAAATATCCGGAAATGAGTAATGGTGATGGCTTTAGAACAATATTAGTGTACTTAATATCACCAAATTATACACTTTAATAAGTGGTAAATGTAACTGGGAGTGAGGATACCTGCCTGTAATCCCAGCCACAAGGGAGACTGAAAGCAAGAGGATTGCAACCTGGAAGCCAGCCTCAGCAACTTAGCAAGAGCTTGTCTCAAAATAAAATAGAAAAGGCTGGATGTGTGGCTCAGTGGTAGAGTGCCCCTGAGTTCAGTCCCTAGTTTCACAAAATGAAAAAAGAATAGCAAATTTTAGGTTATGTATATTTTGCCATGATAGATAAGAAAACATGACACACACACACACACACACACACACACACCCAGTTTCTCTGTGACCATTTTCTAGGACTAGCTGTGATGTTTCAATTCTGCATGTGCCTGAATTTTAGCTTCCAACAAATGAGACAGACTGAACAAAAATCTGCTCCTTGAATATCAGGAATAATTCAAAGGCAAAAGGAAGACCCAAGGGATAGAAATTGGTTTCTGCTAATTGAGATAAAAAAGATCTCAACATTAAAAAGATGTAACTTTATTCCCAAGGTAATGAAATTGATCATGCCTCTTATACTAACATAGTCAAAGTGTATTTCTATTTTAGGTGTCCACCCTAAAACAACTCTGTGTGTGTGTGTGTGTGTGTGTTTATGTTTTATAAACTTTTAAAGTTGAAACTGCAGAACTAGCAAATCTGGGACCATAGACCTAGTGACCAAATATTTATGCACTGCTTATTATATGCCAGGCTCAGCACAAAGCACATGACATGAACACAAGAAGAATAAAGCATACTACTTGCCATTGGAGGACCCTTGCACTAATGGATGAGATGGACAAGTAAATAATTCAAAATGAGAGATATATTTGGGTTGTGGCAGGCCAATTAATTCTGCATGGAAGGGTCATAGAAGGCAGCACTGATACTTGAGGAATGTTTAAAAGGGCAAATGGGAATTGATCAAGTGAAAAATGGCAGATGAGATGAAACGAAATGGCATTCCTAGCAGAGGAAATGGTACTAGGAAAGGTATTATGGAGGCATTCGAAGTGTTGCATCCCCACTGAGACAAGAAATCCTCAGCTGTGATTAGGAATGGAGCACCTGAAGAGGTGGCCTGGGATGAATTCAAAGGTAAACCAAGGCCACAGTGTGAGGGGCTTGAGCAACACATAATCCCTCTTGATAATATAGTTTTCAAAGTATCTCAGTGCTGTTCCTCCTAAACATCATGATCTCTGCTCTTCAGACGTATTAAAGATTTATAAAAATATCCTTAAATCATCATATGTCCTTATTATGACTGACATATAATACTTTGAGATATTGCCAAAATATGTGAAAAATAAAAATAGGCCATATTTATACACCACATAAAAATATTTAAAGTATAAAACCATTTTCCTTAAACAAAGAGATCTCTATTTTCCTTAAACACAGAGACCACAAAATTTGAGGGAAAATATATATGTAAACAATGAATTCAACACTTAAATTTCATTCTGCTCAAGTCCAAAGGGAACAGCCTGGCAGGATCAAACTCAGATGACCCCAAGTTATACAAATAAGCCTTATGTTATATGGTCCTAAAACTCTCCACCAGGAGTTTGCAAAGTGGAAACTAAATCTCAGATTAAACCCCAGTCCAAATCATCCTCTCCTGAAGGTACCAAATTTCACATCCTCTGACCACATTCACCCCTGACATTCTGTTGAGTCCAGGACTATTTCAATTGCTAAGGCTACCCTGTCTAGCTCCTAAATATTAACTATAACCTTTCAAAAGAAACAGTAATAATCAAAGTAGCTGCCTGGTTCAAATGCTTCATATAGGCAGTTTGTTCAGCTCAGTTGATCCAAACTTAAGGTATGATATATCTGTTAAAATAGTGGAAAATTTGAGAGAAATTCTAGAAGATATTGGTAAGAAGTAGAGAAGTCTATAAAATTTTATACCAATAACCACAAAATAAGTGATGCTCAAAAGTTTTCCAGGTTCCTCTCTCAGGGAAAGAAAAAAATAAAAGGAAATTTTTATATAAGTCTATCATAATGTCTTCTTTCACTAAATAGCAGAATTATGGGATGTTAAATATGTTTATATGACTGTATATTTAGACTCTTTGGAACATCAACTCTTTTTTTGTTTGTTTTGGTACTAGGGATTGAACTCAGGGGCATTTGACCACTGAACCACATTTCCAGGCCTATTTTGTATTTTATTTAGAGACAAGTTCTCACTGAGGTGCTTAGTGCCTCACTGTTGCTCAGGCTGGCTTTAAGCTCACGATTCTCCTGTCTCAGCCTCCCAAAGTGCTGGAATTACAGGTGTGCGCTACCATGCCCGGTGGAAATCAACTCTTTTTATAATCAAAAGTGCCTATATTTAGAAATCAGATATCAAACTCTTTTCAAAGGATCAAACTTACTACCACTTACAAGGGCAGTGGGAAAAATTCATATATAGACTATTTCTCTTGATGACTTATCATTTTTATAGAGGAAATCTTCAATAGTAATATCTTACATAACAACCAACATTTCCTAATTCTAATTCAAAGGCCATTAAGAATGGGATTTCTGGGCTGGGATTGTGGCGCAGTGGTAGCATGCTCGCCTAGCATGCGTGAGGCACTGGGTTCGATCCTCAGCACCACATAAAAATAAAATAAAGATATTCTATCCACCTGCAACTAAAAAAATAAGTAAATATTAAAAAAAAAAAGAATGGGATTTCTGTTTGCCATAGGGGTACATTAGTCACCTCAGTCTTCCAAAATAAAATAATGTAGATCATGTGTCTTAAAAAAAATAGATACTTATTTTCTCACAGTTCTAGAGGCTAGAAGCACCTATCAGTGTCCACTGGTTTGGTTCCTGGTTAGGATTATTTTCTCAGTCTACAGACAGCTGTCTTGCTAAGTCTTCACATGACCTTACCTTTTTACATGGAAAAAGATCTCCGGTATCTCTTCTTCCTCTGAGGACACTGGCTTTATCAGATTAAGTCCCCATCCTTACACCCACTTAACCTTTATTAAGTCCTTCAAGATCATATGTAAGGATTATCACATTGTGGGTTCAAATTTCCACAAGTGAAATTGATACAATTCAGTCTATAATAGGTGCTCAACTAGAAATACTTATCTCTCCCTCTTGTAAGTATATTCTTTTAGTAAAAAGCTATATTAAACCTAGGAATGTGAAATAGATTGTAGAAGTTTTCAAAACAGGAAAAGTTTGAGATAAGTGCAAAATGTCACGTACCTTTCACTGGGAAGCAGCCTGTAGAGAATTCAGTTTTTGTACCTGCTATGCTCCCATAATACTTTCAATGCAATAATACATCTGTCACCAAATTCCCCATATCTTCTTCACTCAACTTGTCAAACCATGCTATAATTGTTGATGACTCTTATTGTCTGAACAATTTGATTGATGGCACCGCATCACTAATACTACAACTCTGCCCAAACTCTACAATAGGTATAAAAATTCAAGCATGCAAAATGCAAAGTCTTGCTAAAGCAAGGTTAATGAAATGGCCTAATGAATCTTCATGGCTACCTGATGGAGTTTTGAGGTTATAAGTGTCAACTATACATGATGCCATTTCTGAATTTTGGTTGTTGCTTGGCCCATTATCACAATTTCCTTGCATTTTATTTGATTTTTGGTTAAAAAATAAAGGATTGGCTTAGTGTGCTGTAAAACAACTGTATTTATCATGAAATCTTCAGAAAAATGGAATGTCTTTATCTTTCCTAATGGAATCACTAAGATCATAGATTTTTTAAGGAATATGTCCCAGTCTTGTCCTGAAGTCTAAGGGTAAAATGCAGAAAGAAGAATGGAAATTACAATTATCAGAAGTCAGAAATGGACTCCAGGAACAGCATCAGGAGGCATGATGCGATATTGACTGTAAACCTTGTCTTTGCAGGATAGATATGGTTTGAAATTCTTACTTTCCCACTTCCTGGTTGAGGCATCTGAACACATCATTTTTCCCCAAACTCTCAGAATCCTTACCTGAAATCAAATAAAAATACCTATCTCACTGGATTATCTTGAAAAGTAAGCGCCAAAATATTTGTAAAGCATTTAGTACCATGCCTTGTGCATTTCCAGGTCCCAAAATGGTAGTATCATTATTGCCGTTAGTAATGATGTCAACAAAAGAGCAAGTTCCACTATCTGAAATGGTTCATTTTTATGGAGTGTTTGTAAATTAGTGTTCAAATTCACAAGCAAGACTGCAAAGATCTTTAGAAATGTTTCTTTTTAAATAGAAATTTGAACACTGTTTGCCACTTGATCTGATGCACTTCTTTTACATTCTGTCATTCCTGAGTATTCACTGAAAGGTTCACTCCACACAGGTAGTAGATTGAGAGTGACATTGGAGAACTACGGTTTCCTTAGGACTTGACTTAACATGAACAGTTCAGTCCACACTACAATTCCCATCTTCTAGATGAGAGTGCCAAAGCTCAGAGAGGTTAAGTAAATTGTTATTCCTGTTCTTAATAGTTATGCTGGAATATAACCAATACCTTTATAAAGATTTCGATTGAATCTATTCTGTTTTGGGGTTGACATTTTGTAATAAGCTAGATGTCTTAGGCCTTACAAGATTCCTGATTCTGTCCTAAGGGTTCAGCCCTGCCTCATTACCACTTAGGATATGTAAACTAATGATATGGACGTACTTGATAAAACACAGGCATCAAGCAAGTTTTGACTCACAGACACATTTTGCTGATCCCTATTCTAGTTAGTGGTTATACCATACCATAATTTAAAGAAAAACCCTTAAGTATTAAAGGAAATAGCATTTATTGTTTGTCTACCCAATAAATGTCTTGAATTTTAGATTCTAAAAGAATAGTATAAGCCCCCTTTTATAGTTCATTTAAAAATGGGTGCGGTGGGGCATGCCAGTTATCCCAGCAGAAACAGAGGCAGAGGCAGGATTGCTAGTCCAATGCCAGCCTCAGCAACTTAGCAAGATCCTAAGAAACTCAGCTAGATACTGTCTCTAAATAAAATACTAAAAAGGACTGGGAATGTAGCTCAGTAGTTGAGTGCCTCTGGGTTCACTCCCCGGGGCCAAAATATTTAATAAAATAAAAATAAAAATAATAAAAAGTAAAAATGTGCTTCACTGGGCATCTTTAGCCCTACGTATATATTTAGTTACTCAGATGTGTTTTAGATTGTTACAGTAGATATTTTTTATATATATGTATATATATATTCAATGAATAAATTAATGAGTAATCAATAAAGAAATTATTGATTTATATTGAGGCAGAATCTTTGTACTATATTTTTCCTCCTATTCATAATGTTTTTCAGATATTTGTGAAAATGTCTCCTAGATGTCAGGTGTTCTGCTAGGAATTGGAGCTATATGGAAGAATAAGACATAATCTCTCTTTCTCAAGAATCTCAAATCTGGCAGGCAAATAAACACATGAGCTTAAGTATTACATTTATAAAAGTTATATCAACCCTTTAATCCAGAAACAATCTCAAATTAAGCTTCCAAATACTAATCCATATGGAACTACTATTGAAGGAATGTGGGAATTTACCCTTCACACAT
Source organism: Geosciurus inauris (assembly GCA_004024805.1). Taxonomy (NCBI): domain Eukaryota; kingdom Metazoa; phylum Chordata; class Mammalia; order Rodentia; family Sciuridae; genus Geosciurus; species Geosciurus inauris. Next base: position 18,940 of record PVHX01013553.1, on the reverse strand, counting down.
AAAAATCAAATTATGCCTCTATTTACCCTGGATTGAATTGATTTTAGGAGGATCAAAACTAGAAAGAGTATTCCACATTAGATATTATTTTCTTGCTGCCTACTAATTTTATTTTTGAAAAAATCAGTGATAGTACTCTCAAACTTAATATTGACCCTTCAGCTATAGAATTATTTTGGACGTATTTTAAAATTCTGTCCTTCATAGTTTATATTATTTTTTTCCTTACTCTCATGCATAATTGGTCTTCGACAGATGCCTTTTCTGCATTTTTTTTTCTTAACAGCAACCATACAACTACAACAGAATGAAGCCTAAGTAGGTTTTGTCTTCATGGTGTCAAAATGCATGAGGCACCATAAAAATTACCAGTGCTAACTGATGACAATTCAAGGAAGATGAATCAAATGCCAAAATATGTGGGGGGAAATACCAATGCATAAAAACAGCAAAAAAATGTCTGAAATTATGATGGCATAGCTTCACAAGGCATATATTAAGAAGGGGTTTGAAAAATAGTCATATAATCGGGATGAGATAAGTGGATTTCATTTGTCACAACCCTGGGGTATGAGTCTTTCAGATCATTGTGAATGATGCTTTGAGTGTTATAATAGAACTAAAAGATGTGGAAGCATTTGATTTAATGCATAGACATCAGTTTTGTCTGCCAAATCCCAAAGAAGATATCTATAAGCCCATCAATCAACATTAGGATCTCTGTGTTGAGCAAATGACATCCAAATCATAAAGCCGTCATCATTTAAAATGCATTTTTAAATCACTGCTCCACTACCATTTATAATGGATATATTTTTAACTCCAATAATTAATCAACTCTGACACATTTCCTTCCTTTTTTTCCTGTTCTGTTCTGACATTCTTCTTTTCTAAGAAGCCATTTTTAATTTCCTGTGTGCAGAAAACCAACCAAGGTATTCTAGTTTCGAAGCTTCATTTATAAGGGGACTGTGGAGATTTAGAAATTAAGAAATATGAAAAGGAATCTTCAGCTCAGATAACTATTTGACATACATGTGCTGTGATCAGAGTGACACCTCCATCAGGAATACAAATCCACCGCTCAAGATTGTCTCAGAAAGGCGTTGCTTTTCAATGATACTCCTCTAGCCCACAGCCCTACTGCATTTCTCCACCTCTTTGGGAACCAGTTCATCAGATAATTTCTCTTAAAGAGATTACAGTACTATAATTTGCTTCTGCTTTAATCAACAGTGAGATAATATAGAAGCCTCATTAAATGATTCAGAATGATTTCGTCGGCAGGAAACCCATTAGTCTAACCGTATTTTCCCATACTCTTCAGCACCATGTCCTGTCATCTGGAAATAATACGTTCCATAAAAGCAAACTTTGAAAGCTGAAAAAAAAAAAAAAAACAAGAAAGAAAAAAAAGTAGACCAGAGCACTTGGTGTTTATTTGGAGGTTAATATTACCTCAAATAAACAAAATGAAGATTTTTTTCCAGCATATTTAAATTATATTTCTGCATAAAAGAATGCTAAAATTTTAGTTAAGTAGGGGACATATTTACATAATTACTTTCGTCAGATTCAAATACACAAGATATGCAAATGTAGAATCATACTAATGTAAATGTTTTCATTTCTAGTAAATGATACATAAACCAAAAAGAAGGAAAAGGAAAATGTAACAGGGATCTGGCAACTTGAAGATATGACTAATGCACACTAAAACATTTTGGAATCATTGGTCTAAGGTTATATGTCTCATTGTTTTTAATGGCCTACCAAAGTCTTCAAAATACTTTAAATGCATTAAAAATCATCATTAAAAACACACTTACCAAATTTTAATGCATATATGGCAGACAATGGGGAAAGGAAATCTAAAAATGTAGAATTCCATCATTTATATACTTCAAGAACCTGCTCAAGTTCCTCACAATCTGTGGGTTGTTGGTGAATATGAATGGATAAAATGATTTTACTCTCTAAAAACTGAGATCCCCAGAATATTCTTCAGTTCTCCCAGTGGAGCTCCATGGCACTCCAAGTTATAATGAGATTACCTTGTAGCCAGCAGAAAGGAGTTGGGAGAAATAAGGTTTCAAATGATAGGTTGATGGTAATAGCTGCAAGGAGTTCAAGTATTTTTTTTAATTGAAGGAAAATTTCCAGTTATCAAGTTGCTTAAGAAAAAATAGGCAACATGATAGTAGTGAGTAGGAAATGTTAATCCTTGATGAGAGTTCCAAGTTTCTACTCTACATCTCAAAATTTACTAGGTCTCTGCAAAGTGAAGGTGAAGAGAATGTTTATGAAGGAATAGCAAATGCCTATGGTGTTCTAATTAGATCACACTAATCAACTGGTCTTGAGTCTTCATTGGATTGCTACACTGGGTGAAGACATATGGGCCATTTAGTGGAGTCACCAAGCTGCAATGGCTAAGTCCTATTTTTCATTATTCCACATCTGCCTCCTATATTCACCATAAGGATTAAACAAGTTTGTGAAATTAACAGTACTTGGCCCTCAGTAACTAAAAATCTTAAACAATACTTGCCTTTATGCAGGTGATGTTTAAAAGGCCAGATAAGAAAAATGAGTGAATCTGGAGTGTTTAAAAGGACTCAAATCTTTTTGATCTACTAAAAATAAGAACCACCACCTTATGATACCTATTGTCTACATACATCAAATGCTTTTGAGCCAGACATGGTGGCGCATTCCTGTAATCCCAGCGGCTCGGAAGGGTGAGGCAGGAGGATCACGAGTTCAAAGCCAGCCTCAGCATCTGCCAGGTATTCAGCAATTCAGTGAGACTGTCTCTAAATAACATACAAAATAGGGCTGGGGATGTGGCTCAGTGGTTGAGTGCCCCTGAATTCAATCCCTGGTACCCACCCCCCAAAATGCATTTGAAATATTAACTCATATAATATCCACCATAGCCTTGTGAAATAGATATTCGTTAATACCATTTTATGGATGAAAACAACTAAAAACCAGAGAGGCTCTTTAACTCACTCATAGTCACAGAGCTGATAGGTGCCAGAGCTGATTTTTAATTAATAGGCTAATTTCCAGCATGCCCTATGTCTCAGTCAATAGAGTGCACAGTCTCCTATTTGCATTTGTATTATGGCTACTAGCAATGAAACTATTGCATCTGAATTGTTTCTTATAAATTCAAGCAATTTTCAAAATAGCATCCTTGTGATAGTAAAGAAATTATAAGACCGAATATCATAAGATCAGTTTTCTCTTAATATCCAAGTCTAAAACAAGAGGAGTATATGCTTGTGCTAATTCTGCCTTATTATCTCTTCTGAGAATAAGCTGAAAGCTTTAAACTATGAACAGGGAAGATGTCTGTCTTCATGAGAACTGTGTTCCCATGCCAATAAAAATGATAAAGAATAAAGTGTTTTGTTTCAACTTCATTGTTTGACTAAAGCACTTAAACCCCAAATGTACGATCCCAGAACTATCTACGTGTCTATCATTCTTCACAATGTGAAAGACAATTTGGATTTGATTTTAAAGTATCCAAGGAAACAAAATTGGGGGAAATGGGATGAAAAGGGGAAAAAGAAACATCCCCAAAGCCTTGCAGAAATTTTCCTCCCACACTACATGTCTGGAGAGCACTGTCAACAGAGAAACATTTAACACCTCCTGTCGTTAAAGTTGGATGTACTTAACTGGCCAGGGCTTAAGAAAATGCTAGGTTTCTTCTGTGGGAACATTGGCTAAGAATGAGTTTTACTTGGCTACTATGAAAGTTGTTTTCGTTGTTTGGATTTTTTTTCTTTTCATGTTAGGATTTGGGGTGACTTTGTTTTCTTTGGGATGGAGGAAGCAACTTTTCCTACAATTTGGTGGTTGTATGGAACCACCTCCACCAGACCCTCATGCATCCCACACACTCTGTATAATATATATTTCATCTGGGTTTGTTTTCCCAAAATTCAAGAACTTCTGCATAAAAGTTTCTCAATTTCAGAAAGATTTAAACCACAGGGAGGATAATTCTAGATGATGTTAAACTACAGGGGTTCCTGGGCAAACTGCATGTCATTTCACCTCTCATCTGACTTGCATCTTTGGGCCTCAATTTAAAAACCAAAGGTCAAATGTTTTTGCTGAAATGTGAAAGCTAAACCACAATAAACCGGGAAGGGAAGAAGAAAAGTTCAGTCGATTAGACAAAGGTGAACAAAAGGAATGAGAGTGGTTAAGAATAGGAAATACAGTGGAATAAATTTAACATAATTTTCCTATGTACACATATGAAATTATCTAAGTGAACCCCACCATCTTGCCCACCCACAGAGTAAGATATATGTTTGTATAATTTTATTAAAAGGAATTCTACTTTCATGGATCAATAGAAAAAAACAATAAAATAAAAATTTAAAAAGCTACCCTATTCTGATTCAATGGGTGCCTAAATGAGAAGGCTGGACAATTTTGCCTCCAATGAATATGATGCCCTGAAGCTCCTTCCTCCACCTCCACATCTCATCTCCTGACCCTCTCTCCGCCACACAGCCATGCACAATACACACAAACCAGAGTGCCACCGTGACCTTGGGTTATGCATTGTCTCTCTCTATCTCAAGGACATTATCCAATCTCCAAACTGCATTAAGCCAGATTCCTGCACAAGGGACAAAAGACAGTCTGATTGTAGACTTTATTTACTAAGTAGCACAAGGAAGAATTAAGAGTATAATAGGATGTTTCTGGTATTTTTAAGACTCAAATTATGTCATTATGTTTTTTTCTTCTTTTAATCATCATAGACAATTTGAAAGGAAATGTGAAAATAGGTATGGTATGAAAGCAGAATTTGCGTGTCAATCAAATGCAAAAATACAAAACCCCACTACAACATTGTACATGTACACTGGAAGAGCTTTTAAGGAAGTTTAACAGAGGAACTACTCACCAGAGCGGGGACAAGGTGATGGGAAATCAAAAAGGAACAATAAAGCAGAGGGTCAGGAGATGAATCCACAGGGCAAGAGCAGAAGGGGTTGAGTTTATGTCACATCAGACAGCAGCTGTAGCCTTGTGAGAGGACTGAGATCCCAGCAGGAGGACAATCACTGTCATCTGTCTCTTCCTGCCTGTCGTCTGCTCCAGTTCCTCTTATTGTCTAAGTCAACTGGAAGCCAGAGGTCAAGGGATTCCTTTGCTGCTGTCTAGACAGGTTGAGCTTAGACAGCACACTGCCAAGTGCACTGGATGAGCAGAGAAATATGCAACATAAGCCTGCTGCAGATTATCTATAAAATATGATAGATCCATTGATTGATATATTGGTGCTCAGTTTACCTGTTGACTATTGAAATCAAATGTATTAAAATGTTGAAAACCGTTTGAATTGAATCTACCCTAGGTGAAGTCTGAAAACCTTCTCCTCTCCAAAATCCAAAGAAAAAGTAAGTTGAAAATACATACGCAACACTTCTATGAATAAAAATATTTGTTAACCAAAGTATTGCTTTCTTTCAAAATAAATTGCTTTACACTTGGAGAGAAAAGAGATTGTAATCAGATCTTTCCTATTCTGTCTTTGCCCTGGGATTTTAAAAAGCATTCTGCTCCATTTTCAATTCAGACTTAGAAATCAAGGCCATGAGACTCTGGGAATTGCAAAATGATCATTTTACCAATAAAAACGGTTTTGAGTGATCATACTAGGCTGTTTTTGTAAACTGAACTTAATCCAGAGGATAAACCTTCCTATTCAGTGTCTGCTGTCATGCAAAGTTTTACCATGCTAAGAAATGGTGGAGAAATCCTAAAAAATCCAGTTGCACCCATTCTTGGGGGTGTTGATGGAGTTCGCTTCATAGCCAAGTAACTGGATGCTTTTTAAAGCCTTGATTGGCTCACAAGCAACAAAATGAAGCCTGACAAATACTTCCTTTCCCTTAAGCTGAGGGTCCATTGATAGCTGCTGTGGGACTCCGATCAGGTAGTGAATGGTTGGACACTTTCTCAGAGAGCCAAGAACAACTCCTTTCCCAGATGGAGCCAGAGACTGGGTGAGTTCTCAGAGCAATTGAAGCAGTTAGAACCTGGTCCAAATATTCATGGAATGAAGAGTGATCTCTTCAGGTTCTACATTTAACCTGCTTGACATAAAATGACCACAGAATGATGCTGGGACTTAATCTCTATTACAAGGTGTTCAGCTATAGAGAGATGTTAGACAAGGAGAGAGAAACAGGGTGACAAGTAAGGGGGACTCATGTGCCACAGAAGGTCCCAACACTGGTGGATAATTACAGGAAAGAGCTGTAAAATGAGTAAGTTCTCCCTCTCCTCCAGGGCACACTATTCAGAAATGAACCTGAGCCCAGATACACGGCCATTTGCTCCCTTCTGGATGGCAGCTATACTGACAACCTTTAATCTTTCCAGCCTCTGGCTTGTTTATCTGTCTTGGGGCCTTTGCTCCTGCCTGTGTCCTGTCTAGATATTCTTCTACTGGCCTGGACCATAGCTGTTTTTCACACAGTCCCTGCTTCCTACCTTCATCTCCTTCTTTCTCACCCGGGAGCTGTGATGTTTCCTGCACTTCTCCCTCTGCAGTAAGACACATGAGAATGAGGAGCTTGCCTGCGTGACCTCTTCTCTGAGTCTAACAGAGTGTCTGAAACACAGTAGACATTTAATAAATATTTTTTCAATGCATGAATGAAAATCCTCATCCAGTTTTAATTATTGAGGAGCAGCTTGCCTAAAGACATATTTTCTTTTTCTTTTCTCTTTTTTAAATGTGGGAAATTACACCAAAATTTTCCCAGAACTTTTGTACTCACGAGGACCTGGAGCAGACTTCTGGAATGTCTTAAGCAGCAATTCCTTGCCACGTCATTCTACCAAGTCTTGCTGCCAACAGTCATCAACTGCAGTACATGAGGAGCTAAGCCCTATGTTCAGTTTAGCCTGTGACTGTACTTTATTTTATATAGAACTTATTTCATCAGGAATCAAGAAAGAATGTTTTAATCTTACAATGTTTTGTGGAAATGGCTCTTCTCTTGTTAATATGACTAAAGAGATCAAAGTGACTCAGACAAAAAACTGCTGCAATTATTAAATGGTCTGAAGATTGCATGGTCCAGGAGCTATGACCAAAGAACCTAGCAGTCATCTCATAAAAGGTCCCGAGACTTAAGAGTAGGAGGCAAAACAGAGTACTGCTTTTCTGTTTTGCTGGCTGGCATAACTTCTCTATCTTTTCTGAAATTCCTTTCAACATTTATAAAATATGGACAACCCAGAACTTGCAGAATCATTATAAAAATAACAATAATAATAAAGTTGTATCTACAGGCACACACACATACACACACACATATGGTTTTATATGTACACATACACACACACTCTCATCTCCCACAGATGCAATCTTGGCTCATTATTTAGCACAAAGGAGACACTAAATATTTAATAATTATGAATTTTACTAGTGTGATACCAAAGAGTTAGAAGATGGGAAAAATATTAAGATGTCAAATTGCATACCTAGGAATCATATGTACATAGAGCATTCAGGGCAAATAGAACTATCAAATAACCCAAAATTTGTTAAGTAAATCAAAAAGTATAACTGGTAAAAAAGGCTTTCCTAGAAAAACAGTAGCTATAATAAATAAAATATTTATAAGAGAGCAAAAGAAGAAAATGCAAGTGAAATGACAGAAGTTCTTCATGGAAACTTTATCTCTGCAAGAAAGGTAGAAGGGTCAACTGAAAAATGTCTAAAAGATAAACTCTAATATTTTTGTAACTTCAGTGCTTGCAAACATACAAACATGAACTGTCTGTAGTATGCATACTTCAGAAATCATTAATTCCCAGTTCAGGTCCCAGTGGGTTTCATGGCTATGCCACCTAGTGTTGACATAGATGTCTTTATCATGGTCAGGGGGATAAACTTTCCTGTGGTTGAGTTTGTACAAGAAAGGCACAGCTTCCTCTACATATGGCTGTGTCGGTTGTACAATGCACACAGGAACCTCACCAAAGGAAGGACTAGAGGCTGAAATTTCACCCACACTCCCTTTATCAAGCATTATGCTTTTGCACAAAGCAGACAACACAAAGCAAGACTCTTTATTTTAAATTCAACCACTCAAAAAAAAATAAATAAAATAAATTCAACCACTCAAAATCTTTATATTAGCTAGCTTTGACTCTGGAGGGAAATGGGAAGTTTCAGTATTAGAGGAATAAACTTGGGGTGTACCCTGTTAAATTTCCTCTTTACATCCATTCTTTTCTACCATAGATTATGCCTACATAACCAAAAAGGAGATGATGAGAACTATAAAGAGGGGTTCAGGTCATCAGAATTGCTACAGATGTCAAGTCCTCAAAGTAACAGTACAAAGAACAAAAAGGGTATTTTCCCTGAAGAAACTCCTGAGGCTCTTATGATCTAGGCAAGTACACTGGCCTCAGTAGTGAGATGGCCAGCCTAATGCAGGAAGGAAGAGAATGCATGGACAGCTGAACCCAGGGAAGAACAGGCATCCTTAGGCCACTTGGAAGGGGCAGGCAAAGAGAATGGATGCCAAACGCCCTGCAGCAGCTGATTTGTACTCATGGAAAATGGGAAAATGGTTGGCAGAAATCTGGGGCAACTGTCACTCTGGGACTGAATTACATCCACATTTCCAGGGAGCTTTGAAAAATAAAATTTCAGGCCCCAGTCTCAGAGATTTTGTCAATCTGTGTTGAGACACTAGGAGTATGAATCGTTAAGATGTCCACAGGTATTGCTCTGAATTTGAAAATATCTGGTCTGTAGCAAGAACAGGAGATAATTTCTGGAGACTCAGTTCCTCCTGGGGAAAACCTGAAAACTGTGCTCAAGAATTGGAGTTTCTATAGAGTAGGAGAAAATTAAATAGAAAAATATTTATTTTACAGTTTATACATCTATATCCCTTACATATCTACTTCAGGGTAGCTTAGTATTTTGGGTATGATTGTCAGAGAATTTAGAAGCAAAATGGAGTGGTGAAAATGAAAATTTCTAAAGACATTTGCTTATTTGAAAATGCATAAATATAGAAACTCTAGGCTAAAAAGCTACAGAACTAATAGTTGGTCTGGACTCTTATTTTTGTTTTTGCTTAAAAATTCTTGCCAGTTCATGGTAAATAAGAAAAGTCTCAGATACCTTAAGAATTTGGGTATAAGAACAATAGAAATAAATTGTAATATGTAACATCACTTAAAAAACAAACTATAGTAAATGATCAATATGTAATTTTCTAAAATTACTCATTACAGAGTTTCCAGTAAAATGATTTGGTCTTCAATAATCCACTTTCTTCTGTGAACACTATATAATTGAATAAATGAAGGAAAATGGATAAAAAATGAAGAAGCTGTTGATGGATTCTCTCAGGACTCCAGTAGCCAACACTTCAGGAAGCTAGAAATCACCATTCAGCAGCATTGCTTAAGTACACAATCCAAACAGAATAGAATCTATGTCCCCACAGTGAGGATTCAAAAGAATGTTAGGAATGAACATGCATATTTATCAGATTTATCTGATTTCAGAATTATTACATTGAAAAGATGCAGATGATATCCTTTAGGGAAATAGAAAATATTTTCCTTTATCGTCAATGTTTGCTACTACTGAATGCAGGTAAACTTTAGAAAGCATGGTTTTCGGCTTATAAAGGATCCTTTCATCAGAACTGATAGCAGCCAGTGCTGTTTGCATCTCTTTACAGATGTGGATGAGTACTGATTGCCACAACAGTTTTATTTTTACAGTCAGAGAGAGAATTGGGGGTGTAGTTCAGTAATAGAGTGCTTACCTGGGATTCATTCCTCAGTTCTGCCAAAAGAAGAAAAAAAATATCATAGAAAAGTGGGTGATGATTTGGATATGAGTTGCCCCCCAAAAAACTACTTTGTTAATGCACGGGGTGAAATGATTCCATTATAAAAGTCACAACCTAATCAGTAGATTAGGATTATTGACCCATTTGATGGATTAATAATTTGAAAAGACTACTGCCCTGGGTGGTTACTGTTGACAGGTGAGATGTTGCTAGAGGGAGTATGTCACTGGGGGCATGCCTTTGTATTTGGTCCTTGGCAATTCAATCTTTCTCTCTCGGCTTCTCAATCAGTCACGAGCTGAGAACATTTGCTTCACCACACATTAGCACCATGATGTTTTTCCTCATTTGGGCCCAGCACAATGGAGTTGGCTATCCATGGAATGAGACATCTGAAACCATGAGCCCAAAATAAACTTTTCTCTATCTAGGTTGTTCTCTTCAGATAGTTTAATCCCAGTGACTAAAAACTGACTAGCACAAGACATCAGTGACCAACAAACATTAGTATAGCCTAAATTATTCCTAGTATACACTGAGTGAATAAGTGAATAGGTCAGAATGACAGCCACATGATTCTGGTGTCCCAGCACATTCCGTGCATCATGATATCTGGAAGGCTCTCTGTACAATAGTATAAGCCTCTTTCCTAACTATTACACCCCTGTTATAAGATTAGGTCTTGACATTAGTAAATCTTCTATTTTTTCTCCTCCAAATTATTGAGGATATCTTTCCCTTTTTCTGGTTTTTCTTTAAAGTAATGATAATTCTAATTACCCATCACTTAAACAGGAGATTTTTACTTCTAACTAAAAAGATACCTGTCACCATGGTGATACTATTTATGTTAGGTAAAATAGAGTTCCATTTCTGGAGGACTCTACAGACTATGAATCTCTTCAATCAACTTCCAGTAGCTGCTATTGCTTCTGTATAAATCCATTGACCGGTTTCCCTAAACCAGAGAAACACTTTCTAGGCACACTGAAGATCTTGACTGTGACTGCAACAGTTTGAATCTGTAGTTGCCAAAGGCCTATGTGTTAAAAGCTTGCTCAACAACCTGTGATATTATTGGATGGTGGTGGAACCTTTAGGAGGTGGGCCTAGTGAAAGGAAATTACATCACTGGGGACATGTCTTTGAAGGGGATATTGGGATCCTGGCCCTTTCCCACCTCTTTTTGCTTCCTGGCTGTTGTAAAGGGATCAGGTCTCCTCCACCACACATTCCTGTCAAGATATATTGCCTCACCACAGGCCCAAAGCAATGGGATCAAAGTAAACGTTTCCTATTTTTAAATGTATTATCTCAAGTATTTTGTCACATTAATGGAAAACTAACTACAACAGTTGCTAATTTTAGTATTTTCCACACTGCTTTCCACATGTAAGTTTTAAACAAATTGTGTTTACATAAAGCATTTTAACAAATATATGAGTCTAAAGATGAGCTAAACACTATCAGCAAAGTAAGAGAAGAGTTAATCCACCTAACAAACCAAGCCTACAATATCTAAAGTAAATAAAACGATGGGACAAAAAAATGCAAAAGAACAACAAAATGCATTTCATTGAAATTCAATGCCCATTACTGAATAGTTATACCTGAGTACGTACCTACCTAAAATATTTGATGAGTCATGGAGTTTATTTAGCTTACCTCAGTCAAGAAACTATGTAAGAGTGATGTTCCAAAAAGAGGAGCTCATACCCTTATCAGATAGATTTCACTTCAATTTTATTTTGAAAAATATGTAATCAGTGTCTACTGTGGACCAGCCTATTATGGTTTGGATCTAGAAATATATCCTCAAAAGCTCATGTTTTGGAAGCATGGTCTCAATACAGCAAGGTTCAGAGGTGGGGCTTATAGGCAATGATGAGAGCTGCAACTTCATCAATAGATTAATCCATTGATGAGTCATTAATTTGAATGAAGTACTTGGTGGTAACTGAAGGTGGATGTAGCTGAAGGAAGTAGGTCACTTGAAGCACTTGAAGAGTACCCTGGGGAATATATCTTGTCCTTGACTCCTCCTGCACGCTCTCTCTCTCTCTCCCCCTACCCCTCTCTTTCTCCTTCCAGACTACCATGAGCTAAGTGGCTTTCCTCCACCATGGCTTCCACTGCCCTTTCACCACAGTTATCTGCCTCACCTCAGATCTAGCGCAATGGAGTTAACCAAACATAAACTGTGACCTTTGAAACCTTAAGCCCAAAATAAACAACTTTTCCCCTAAATTTTTCTGGTCAGGTATTTTGGTCATATCAATGAAAATGCAACTAACACATAGCCTTAGAAGGTACTAGAAAAATGACTCTAAGCCTCATAAGAATAAGAAGCATATCATATCTGTTTTGCTCACCCATTTCTAGTATAATAATTGAGCAACCAATAAGCATATATTGATTTTTATAAAGGAATGGGTTCATGCACTCTGTTATGGGGATTGAGAGCATCCTCATGGTTGAATTGCACCCTCTAGTCCAAAAAGGATTTTCTGATGTGTTTATTCCACACACCACTGAGAAGTAGGCAGAAAAAAATTCTTAATTGTCACAACCTCATGAAAGTAACTAATTACTGAAGTGTTTAAGCAATACCAAAGGTCAGGGAACTTAGAAAAAGAAAAATATGAAATATCCTTTCCCTTATTTCATGTTGCCTGGGTCAACTTGTTAGAGTTCAAATCCATCTGCACAATTTCCTATTGAAACTCACCTGTGCTCCTTAGGACAATTATCAATAATATTCTTTTTTGTCCACAATAAAATGCAAATTAATCATCTTTTATCTAAAAATACAAACCTGTCCAAAACATGGAGTGCTTTGAGTTCCAAAATGATACCACTGATGGAAAATTCCACACTTGACCTCATGTGACAGTCAATGGTGGCACACAATACAGAGTTGTGTGTAAAATTGCCATTAGGCTATGTATATAATGTGTATATAAAACATAACTGAATTCCATGTTTAAACTTACATTCCATTCACAAGATATTTCATTATGTCTATGAAAACATTCAAAAAATCTGAAATCCAAAATACTTCTGATCCCGAGCATTTTGGACAAGGGATATTCAGCTTGCATTTTCATTCATAATATAACTTTACATGCCACCATTCTGTACACAGGAACTGATATGTGTTGAGTACTGACATTTGTTAGCTTATTTGAAGTCTCAATTGCTCATTAATAGCATTTCCCATTTGAAACATAAGATATTGGAAAATTAAATGACCAGCCCAAAGTCAGAGGTATAAGCAGAAAAGTTGGGCTTTCAACAATCTTAGTCTTGTTACAAAATCCATTGTCTTTATTACACATGGCCTGAAAGAAAGAAAAATTAGCTACTGTTCACAAAATATCTAGCGACTCCTGTCTTAAGAAGCAACTAAGCATACTTGCTGTGGACCTCTTCAATAAGAAGTAACTCTAGTTTCCTTTGATCAGAAAGAATGCTTCAGAGCTACTTGGTGTTTACCAACCATGCTTTACTCCAGAAATGGCTTTCTTTCCACTGAGATGTGAAACCACAAACTGGTTGCTTTGGATAATTAAAATCCTTTGCAACATCGGAATAGGTCAACAGAAAGAGTCCTAGGTAAATTTTAAGTAAGTAATTACATTCTGCTAATAAGAAATGCCTTTCTAGGTTTATTACCCTAACACATTCACTTACTGTACCTTTTAGTTTGGCTGTATACAATTCTAAAATAACCAAGGCCAGTCAGTTGCCCCAAATAAAGATAAGAAAACAGATACTCATCAGAGAAGTAGGTCAAATTCTTCTGTATCATTGGATGGAAGCCAACATATAAATGTTAGGAGTCATATCAGATTTCTAATAGCTAATTCAAGCAAGCAGAAATGAAAATTGAATATATCTCTTTTTTTTTTTTTCTAATTCATTCTTACCTGCTAGTACAGGTAATTCAATTTATTCACTCTATAAGAACTTTGTACTCCTTGGAGAAAAAAGTCTATGGAAATATTACATTTACAGCTACAGACAACCTAATACCCAAGATATTTTTAAAAGAGCTACACTCTAGAAAATAAAGTGTCATCCTAAAATCTCTTACACATGCTTTATTATAACAAGCCATGTTATGCCCCAAAGGGATGAAAAATCTCAACAACAAGCCATAATTCGCAAGATATTCTTCTCAGAGGACTTAGTAGGGAAAATTTCTCTGTAGTAGATCACTTTGAAATTTACTGGCAAATCAGTTGAATAAGTAAGTACTAAATGTAGAAAAACTACACAATATCCTATGAATTAATTCCTTCAGCAGAATCCCTCAAAGAACTTGCCTCTGTAACTCATCCTTCTCAATCAAGAGTATGGTGTATAATCAGGCCATTTATAAACTAAAGTCTAAGTAATAACTCTGTAATTGCTATTAAAGCAAAGAAACAAATGTTAATCCTATTTAAAAACAATTGACTGGTTTTATAAGTGATATCTCACACCCATCTAACAAACCCATACCACACAAATACACATAAGCACAACGCACTCATGTGCATGGGCACACGTACACAGGCACACCTTCTCTCTCTCAAACCCAGCGCCTCACACATTCTAGGCAAGTGCTCTACCTGAGCCACAACCCCAGCCCTGAGACAATTGTTAATCCCACAATATTTTCACTTTTACCTGGTATGCAACTTTCACCCTAGACAGAGGATATTTAATTAAGGATGAAGAGGCTTGGGGTGACTACACAATCAGAAATCCAAAAACTAATGATGATCAAAACTACCAGGTATCATGCCCCAATGTACCATGAGCTGTGCCAGAAAGTGTCCACATGTTGCCTCATTGATGGCTCACAACAGTCTTAGTATCCTGGCTTTTAGATGAGACTGGTAGGGATGGTTAAAGTTAAGAAACATAACCAAGGTTATTCAACAAGGTCACAGTGAGCAGAGAGCCAGTTAACATTTGACCACCAGAGTGTTTGTAAAACATGTGTTTTGACCAGATTTTTGTGTGTTTGTGTATGTGTATGTTTGCATGTGAATGTGTGTGTTCTAATTGTCTGAGAAGAGCCCTGAAAACTCAGCAGTCTTCAATCTACTTGCAGTTAGAGAAGAGGAAATATGAGAAATTATACACCTAGAGTAGATCCTAGAATGCCCCTCTAGATCCTCAACTTGACTCATTGTTCCACCCAGGCTACTCTATAGCAGATGATTTCTTTCTCACAGCTGCCTACAGAGTACAAACTCCTCAGGTATAGAACCAACCATTCCAATCTCCTCTATCTCAACAGTGTCTATCTCATCCATGACCTGGATTGGAAGTGATTCTCAATGAATGTTTATTGCTTTGTTCCCAAGGCTTTGTCTCCCATCACCAGGACAAGCCTGACCTGACTTGTCCACTTTGACTAGCTTTCATTGCCTCTCATTAACCCTATATTTCTGTCCATAACAATACCTTTTAAAAAACAATATAAGTCCCTGCTTTCCTTTAGGAAATTAATTTTATACTTTTGTATCTTGCAAATGAGATAATGGTGACTTCACAGGACTTATAAGAACATTTGCTATGGTCTCAACCATCTTTTTGTTTGCTTGATTGTTCCTAAACTACTAAAAGCCCATAATTTCTCTCTTATTACAACAGTTTTGACAGCAACCTAGATGCCATAAAAATATGCTCCAGGCCCTGAAGCAATGCATCTCATTACAGCCTGACCTTTGACAAAGAAAAGTAAGGAGTTAAATATTTCACCTGCTTCTCATGGCAAAATATTAGTTCTTCCTAAAAGAGAAATACAGCAAAGAGGGTGGAGGAGGAAGGAGATTTTCTACAGAGAATAAAGAATCAATAATCATAATATGATCATGATTACCTCAGTAGGTTACCAAAATGTCCAATAAATTGTCCACAATTGCTTTTAGATGGCCAGATAATATGGAGGAGAACTGAATGCACACGATGTCTCATCTTCCTGTTGATGAGGCAGAGCAACAATAAAGACAAATTAAATTTTCTCCCTAGTGAAATACATCTTTTTTATTGAAACTGGCTTACATCTTAAACAAAATAATGGGGCAGAAGTACTCCTGGATTACTGCTCACTTCAGGAGAAATATAGCTTCAGCAGCTACTGAATGCCTAGTTGTTCCATGTAGTCTTCAAGCATTTCTTACTTGGTAATTACAGAAGTTCTTGTTGGTGAGTATGATTATCTCCATTTTAACGAAGATAATGCCAATTGTGAGAGAAGGCATATATCTTGCTCAATTTCATACAAATAGCAAATGAATGAAATAGGATCTGAGGCCAATTTTACCTTCTCCAACATTTATATATAACTTTTCAAATGCCACTGGAAAGCTAAAAAAAAGAACAAGACATTTAAAAATGTTCCAGCATTTTCCTTTACTTATTCTTCTAAGGAAAATGATTGATTAGAGCATTTTCAAATCCAGGATGTACAACTAATAATTGTATTTTATGCTAAAAATGTTACCATATCTTCCGTATTTTGAGTCTGCTACAGAATCTGCTAGACAATATGTTATTCTATAATTTTGAAACTTTACCATTTAAATCCATATTTGACAATTAAAATTCAGAAGGCTTTATGCTACTCCACATACAGTGGCAAATACTATTTAAACTTCCTTTTCTTAGATTTTGAAACAAAGAAGACATACAGAAAATCATGTTCATGAACTCCCATTGCTAGAAAAGAGAGAATGCTAGCCCATTAAGAACAAGGAGGGGGGCTGGGGTTATGGCTCAGCGGTTGAGCGCTGGCCTCGCATACGTGGGGCACTGGGTTCGATCCTCAGCACCACATAAAAATAAATAAATAAAGATATTGTGCTCATCTACAACTAAACAAAATATTAAAAAACAAAACAAACAAACAAAAAAAAAGAACAAGGAGGAAGTGGAGGGTCTGCATTGGCACTTTCTATAATTAGCTTCAACATCTTCCATAGAAGAAGGATGGCATAGGCCAGGTAAAGTTTCCATCTAGTGAATCTGGCAGACATTTTTAAGCAACTGGGAGCAACATACTATTTGCGTCAGTTCATCTGGGCTGTTACAACAAAATACTATAAATGAAGCTGCTTATAAACAATAAATATTTATTTTTCATAGTTCTTGAGGCTGGAAAATCCAAGTTCAAGGAGCCAGCTGATTGTGTGTCTGGTGAGGGCTGGATTCCTGGTTCATAGAAGCTTTTTTCTGCATTCTCCCAAGAGACATGGGGAAAAACAGCTGGAGCCTCTTTTACAAATGTATTAATTCCACTCATGTGGCCTTCTATGTTACCACTCAACCAACTCCTAAAGGCCTCACCTCCTAATAATGTCACCTAACACACTTAAGAATTTCAGCATATGATTTTGGGAGAATACAAGCTTTCAGTTCATTGAACTTTCTCAATGAAGCAACACATGGCCTCTGAAGACTTATCAAATTTTTATTAAATATTCTTATTTTTCCCAGAACTTCAAGCAAATATCACATTGATAATTAGCTTCTATACCTGTATGTTGTTCCTTGGTTTAGCTGCATGGAACAAAATTCTCAAATTAAAGTGGATTGTTATATAACTGAAGTTCATATGTGAGAAGGATAGGAATAGTATAGTGGATCCATAAAGTCTTAGAACACAGGATCTTTTCTTCCTTCTCTGTGAAACTGAGTACTAAATTTCTTATTTAACATCAATTAACAGTTCAAATTTGATCCATCTTGTCTGCATGTAACAGGGTTTTATTAAAGATATAAAGTTACTGTGAATTGCAAAAGGATTGGTTGCAAGGATTAGATCTGGCATGAATGTTGGAGATGGTTTCATAGACTAGGTAAGCCTGTTGTCGGTGCATCTGATGCTATAATTATAGTCAGCAGGGATTAGAGTCAAGGCCGGAGAGGCATATGATACGGGGAAAGCAAGGAAAAATTAGAACGCATAAGGACAAGCTGGAATCCATGAGGATGTATCAGAACCCATATCAGTTTGTCTCAGCTGAACATCCAACATGGATTATGCAGGTGGTCTGAGAAAACCTAGAATATTTTGTCATGGAATTGTACAAGAACCTGAATATATGCCAAGATTCAAAGAAATTGAAAGAGAGTTCTTCACTACTCTATCAGGTACCTCATGGCTGACAGGATTTAAATCATTTTACCAACATTCTAGGCAGTATTAAGAAGGACACACTTTTTGGCTGAATCAGCTTTTCTTCCCTCTTACAGTTTGTTAAGTCTCAAATATAGTACTTTTAATTATAAACACAATGTTCTATAGCTGATTTTTAGAACTTGTGCACATTGCATAACAAATCTATGCTCAATAAACAGCAAGTTGCCATTTTCCTCTGCCCCCATCCTCTGGCAACTGCAATTATACTTTCTGTTTCTATGAATAAGATTATGTTAATATTTTAGATAACAAAATTTTCTTCTTTTCAAGCTAAATAACATTTCATTTTCTTTATTCATCCATCAATGAAAATGTTGTTGCATTATCCTCTTGTATGTGGTAAATAATATTGCAAATATCTCTTCAATGTCCTCATTTCAATTATTTTAAATACCCAGAAGTGTAATTTCTATATCATATGGTGGTTCTAGTTTAAATTTTTAGGAAACTACTGTTTCTCATAGTGATTGCACATTGTACATTTCTACAGACAAAGCACATTTTTCAAATTTTTCCAACATTGCCAACACTTTTATTTAATTTCACTTTTAAAATAATGGTCATTCTCACAAGTGTAAATTAATATAACACTGTGGTCATTATTTGTGTTTGCACAATTATTAGTGATGTTGAGTACCTCCTCTTGCATCTGGGTTTTTTTTTTTTATTTTTTTTTATTTTTATTTATTTTTCTCAAAAGTTGCATTTAAATACATGTTATCAAACATAACAGAAAAGAAAACAAATTTTCAGAAGCTGTACACACTATTCACTGAAAATATTTGTTGAGTCAAATAGAAAAAAAAATTATTACAATCATAATTTTTCTAACTTTGCACAAAATTATAAGCAGATTACA
>PVHX01013552.1:0-54275 GCA_004024805.1 Geosciurus inauris | reverse complement strand
AACAGCGGGGGAAGAGACACTTTTAAGGAAACGCAGGTAGCTCAGAGGGAATGGAGTCTTGGTTGTCAGGAAGTCTGAAGGAGGCAAGCTGCAGGCCAAAGAAGCCAGTGGGCATCAGGTGTCAGGTCACAGAGAAGCTTCCAGTTCAAGCTGGACACACTGCAAGTTATTTGAAGAATGTTAACAGAGGGAGACAGACGGGTTTGCACTTTAGCAAAATCACATTAGATGTTGTGTGGTGGGCTAGATGAAATAAAGAGGAGAAAGTGGAAGGAAAACCAGTTGCTAGGACAGGGACAATGGTCATAGGGAGAAACTGAGGGCCTAACCTCAGACTACAGCAGTGAGGATGGTGACAGGTGGATGCACCTAATTTCAAATACAGACTAGAGCTAGAGATTGAGCAGATGTAGGAGATGCAGGGGGTGGGAAGGGCAGGGAGGTCAAGGGCACCTCCCAGTTTTCTGGTTTGGAAACTCGATAGGAAAGGATGCTTTCTCCTGGGTAGAAAACACAAGAGTTAAGGGAAAGAACTGAATCCAATACCAAGATGTGTGCCCTTATGTACTGCTTACACACACAAGGTAGAGAAAATGACAAGAACTCAAGACAGGAAATAAAAGGCTGACTACAGAAAGAAGGGGCTGCATATGAAGATGTTGACTGCTGGCCACCTTCTGTCACCACCACCTAAGCAATCTTGGATGTTCCCCTAAAGAGCCAGACCTGACACCATAGCCTTTCTCAGCCTTCCCTTCCCATTAGTATTTCAACTCTGTAGTGATAGTTTAGACATGACATATATTGTTAGTTGTTAGTCAAATCCATGATGTATTCTTTTACCAAATATTTATTAAGCTGTACTATGTTTTGGGCACTATGGTTATCCTTGGAGATACATTGGTAAATAAAATTCAGACAGTGAAATATAAAACTGGCCATTTCCATCTGTGTGACCGTGGGCAAATCATTTCCCCCCGGAACATCAATTTACCACCTAGGAAATTTCTAAGACTCTCCCAATTCAGCCATCCTAGAGCTCCCTTCCTTCACTCATTCAGCATGTGCATTAAGCACACACTGTACACACAAGAGTGTTATGTTCTAATCCAAGTCCAAATACATGGGAAAGGGCTACTTCCTGGCTTGGAAGGAAGGATGGAGGAATGGAGAGATGGAAAATCCTACCAATATATGAACACATAGAATTAGATATTGAACACATCACTTTTATTAAAAACAAAATTTTAAGGAACAGAGACTAGATAGAAATTCTTCATGTAATCGTTAGGTGCTAGCATTTGTTTAGCTAGGAACAACCAATAAGACATGGTCTGAATTCGGTTTAAAATCAACAGGAGGACATCATTTAGTATTTCAAAGTAAATTTTTGAAATACAGTTTACACAAATGACTAATCATACACTGGTGAGTGCTGTAATCCTGGAAATAGATAATGTCCGTTATCAGAAACATGATTGATTCAGCATTTTCCACTTCCTCTTCTCACCCTCCCCAGCTCATAGATGCCAGCTCTCAGAAACTTAATCATGAGTATGAATGTGGTTCCCCCATGGACGGATGGCCAGCAGGGAGGGTGGCTGAGTAGAGTGTATCCTCTGTGATGTCATTTTTAGTGAAGCAAGAGATAGTGACTCCTTTTTTGGAATGAATAGCAATTTGGGGAGCTACTAGGATTGCTGTTGTCTCAGTGAAACCCCCCATGGCCCTTGATCTTTTCTTCACCTTACTCACTACCTGCATTGGCATCATGGGGAAGGAGGGTAGAAACAGAGCCCAGAGCCCATATGTTTTTAAAAATGTAACTCTACGGATACTTAGGAAGGACAGAATTCCTTTGCATGTTCAAATCCTGAATGTTTTTCAAGATCCAACCAAAACTCCATCCCCCACCTTTCCTTCTCCCCCAACCCCTTTGGTACCAGGGATTGAACCCAGGGATATTTTACCACTGAGCCACATCCCCAGCCCTATGTTGTGTTTTATGTAGAAACAGGGTCTCACTGAGTTGCTTAGCCCAGACCTTTTTTATATTTTAATTTTGAGGCAGAGTCCCATTAAGTTGCTTAGGGCTTGGCTAAATTGCTGTGGCTGGCCTTGAACTTGTGATCCTCCTGCCTCTGCCTCCCTAGCCTCTGGGATTACAGATGTGCACCACCATACCCAGCCTAGCACTTTCTGCTAGTTCTGTGAGTACCTGCTCATGTACTGTACCTGCCTCTACCAGACTGGAGGCATCCAAGGATAAAGGCTATTAAAAAGAACTCAACCCATTTCTCATAAAAGATGATGTGTGCTTATTAATTATAAAATAATAAAGGATGGAAAAGAAAAAATGTAGATTTGGCTGAGAGGGTAGACTTCTTTTCATCACTCTTTTTTATATTGAAAAGAATATGAAAAGAAAACAGCTTCAAGTTGGGCAATGTTTATGTGAATATCACATAAGATGCTGCAAACTGTTCAGAGAAATGAGAAACCAAGCTTTGTTCTAACAAAGTTTATTGGACAGAAACTTCAGTATATTTATCAAAATTTATTTTAAAACAATTAATGACACCTTCACTTTTCAACCAGTGATGTAAACATTTTAAATCAAAATTCGTGGCTGACAAGAAGGTAATACAGTCTCACTAAATAAAATGAGAAAAATATGGACAAAGAAAAATAAGAAAATTAAATACCATAGGCCTATCACACAAATATAAGCACTATTAATTCTTCAGGGCTTTTGTTTCCAAGGATTTTTATTTTTCCCATGCCTAGGGGGGGCATGGAAAGACAGACACATTTCCATACATTCATACAATTCTCCTTCGTGTACATTTTGTACAATTTTTATCTTGCTTTTTAACACTGATGTTATATATATGCCATTTCACTCAGTTTTAGGGCTTAAAAATAAATAATTCAGTCAACGTGCCATAACTTACTTTATCATTCCCTCATAGAGGAAAATTACAAATGATGCTGGGGTTTTTTTGTTTGTTTGTTTGTTTGTTTGAATCCATATCTGGCTTGTTTCTGTAGAACTATTTCCTAGAAATACTTTTTCTAGGTTAGTGGGTATAAATATTTTTAGGCTCCTGACATACTGACACCCACACCTAAAGGAACTTTATAATCCACAACTAGAGTTTAACGGAGTGCCCTAGTCATCCTATGACTGTTGGATGAATGGACAAAAAAAATGTGACATCACGCATCCTCCAGCTGGGGATTCCTTAATTCAGTATCTAGTATCTGGCGGGGTATGGAGGGGTTGCTGCCATCTACAGCTAACCCCATGTGGTTACAGAGACTGAGAAATCACTGAGTTTCAGCTCTGTGGGAAGGAAGGGGACTAGAGAGGTCATTTATAAGTAAGTTCTTATAAGAAGGGACCAGCTAAGAATAGCTCTGGGCAGACAAACACCCCTCTCCTCCCTCTCATAGGGAAACATTTCCCCAAAAAGAAGCCAGAGAAGGTCATGAGTCGAGAGCTGAGACCTACAGCTCAGAGATACTATTCTTGGATATCCTGAGTTCCTGTGGTCACCAAGGACCCTGAGTTGTGTAACTTCATGACAGCATTGCTATGCTTAAAAATTTCCCCCCGCACCCCCAGATTCCACTTCCCCACTCGCCCAGGCTGCCTATAAAGAGAAGGGGCAATGGCTTCAGATGCCAGAAGGACACAGGCAGCAGCAAGTACCCGGTCCCTTCTTGGATCTGCTGACACTCGAGACCACATCTGATCATCCGCTGAACATCATGCAGATCCCCACGGCTGCTCTTGCTGTCCTCCTCTGCACCATGGCTCTCTGTGACCAGGTCTTCTCTGCACCAAGTGAGTCCACCCTGTTGTAGTGGGTGTCCCCACTCTCTGGCCATAGAGAGACCACATCAGTCTTTTCTTGTAGTCTCAAGAACGCAGGAGAAAAGAGAAACCTTCTTAAAGGGCTATAAAACACCTTGATCTTTCTCTTAAGGACTTTTCATCTTTACAAGGGGTCTGAGCTGTCCTAGTCACCAGTTCTGGGAGTAGGGTGGAGGCAGGGGTTCCTTCCTTGTACAGACAGAAAAAAAAATGGAGCCCTAAACAACTGAGTTTGCAAGAGGCAGAATCCAGACCTGGTTACTTCTCAGTGATGTGGTCCATTCACCAGCTCACCCCAGGTCTCCCCAAGAGCTCTGCCCATTGCATGTCTTAAGATAGATGTCCCAGATTTCTCATTGGCTGGGGTATGACTTCTTGAACCAAACAAAATTCCCTGAAGAAAGAGAGAATAGTCTGCTCAGCTATCTGAATCACACAGAAAAAGAGCCCACAGTGAAGAGTCAGAAGGAAAGGAGAACAGAGACAGAAAGGAAGACAGAGACACGGAGGTTTCTAGATGGACATGCCCAAATGCCTTCCCGAGGCCTGGTCTCCGGCCCCCACTCTGCACAGGGCTCTGTTCCTCACCCTCTCAGGATGTGGCTGCTGGCTGCCTTTCCTTCTGAATGATGACTTGAACTCATTCTGTCCCTTTTCTCCACAGTTGGCGCTGACACCCCAACTGCCTGCTGCTTCTCCTATGTCTCCCGGCAGATTCCACGCAAATTCATAGCTGACTATTTTGAGACCAGCAGCCAGTGCTCCCAGCCAGGTGTCATGTAAGTGCCAGTCCCCCTGCCCATCCTTAAGGACAGTCCCCAAAGGTACAGACAGCCCAGAAGAACAATCCTAGACAGGCCCAGTCTTGTGGGGCCTATCAAGTATATAGGATTCAGACATGGTGGTGGAGGTAGGGGTGAGGAGGACAAGGGAGGCTGTCCCATCCCAGAGAGAAGGGACAAGAAGAAGGAGGTGGCAGGATCCTCTGAGAGGCTCTTGAGTCGGTGAGACAGACCTTCTGGAGTAACACAGGCAGAGCATCTCTGAGCTGCCCAGGACAGGGGGTGAGAGACCTCTGTGGGCCCAAGATTTCCCTGTAGGATTCCTCAGTGTTTGATTCTTGGCTTCTCCCCACAGCTTCCTAACCAAGAGAGGCCGGCAAGTGTGTGCTGACCCCAGTGAGACCTGGGTCCAGGAATACGTCACTGACCTGGAGCTGAATGCCTGAGTGGCCTGGAGGCGGCAAGGAACCCAGTGACCTCTCTGGGCCCTGTGGGGAACAGGGGCCTGAGTCTTGGAAACATCCCTGTAACTCCATAGCTACCTCTCCTATGGGCTGGTTATTGCTAAACAGCCTCACTCTTAACTTAAATTTTTATTTATTTATATTATTTAATTTTTATAATTTATTTTTATTTACATTTAATTTGGTGACTGTTTGCCCCAAAAGATCCCAGGACACCTTCTTTGCCACTCATCCCCTCCCCTTTGCTCATATTGTTTGTGACAGTTGAGTGGTTGTCATCGGCTTGTTCTAGGCAGACATGGTATCAAAGCTGCCAAACTGACAGATATGTAGTGGGTCTTTTTGCACTGACAGATATGTAGTGGGTCCTTTGGCTCTGTGCTGTGTCCAGCCTAGTAAAATAATAAAGATGCTCTTTTAAAAACAAAACTGGCATTGAGTTTGCTTTTGTTCTTCCAGAAAATCAGAATCACTAGTTAAGAGGAATAAGGTCAAATAATAGGAAGATATGACTTAGAGGGACTTGAAGGGAGAAGAATGGGGTTACTGCAGTTACTTCACTTTATGTTGGAGGCACAGTTCTGGAACATTCCAAACTACAAACATTTATAACACTTAATGTACCTGCTCTAGGAAAAGTCACTACTTGAATGGGTACTGTAAACAAAAATAACCAAAATAGTTTCGGCACCATAATGAAAGTACAAATAACCGGTATGGGAGCAGACTTCATGGATGAGCTATACCTTTTATTTAACAGTGGAGTCAGGCATTGGAGGGCTCACTTTCCAGATGGAAAATGGTCCCGATCATAGGGGAGGTCTGGCTTTATATAGGTTGCACACTGGGAGATGACCTAACCATTGAAGACTTTATCAGAACATAGCAGTTTGGGCATTCAGGAAACAGGTTGAGAATTTGAAATTTGTTTTTACTGGGCAAGGATGGAGAGTCAGAGCTCAGCATTTAGTGCTTATCTCTTTCTCTCCAAGTTCTTTTGTACTGTCATTGGGAAAGGTTCTATTTGGGGAAGGATCAATGTTTTGGCTTCTTCCCAGAAACTGTCATTTTAGACTCCTTCCCAGGGATTGTCTTGTCACTGGGAAAGGATGTATTGGGAAAGGATTAATGTTATCAATGTGTTGCCTTCTTCCTCCCTCCCTCTTGCCAGGCCACAATGTTTTGAGGGTTGTCATTTCTATATCCTTCAGATATCATCAGGCAGAGTATTCTGTAGTGTTTGC
This sequence comes from Geosciurus inauris, assembly GCA_004024805.1. Lineage (NCBI taxonomy): Eukaryota > Metazoa > Chordata > Mammalia > Rodentia > Sciuridae > Geosciurus > Geosciurus inauris. The sequence continues at coordinate 47,905 of PVHX01013552.1, read as the reverse complement.
TTATGATAAATAAAGCTTTATTAATAAGAAATTGCTAACGTTTTTGAAGTTTACTCAAGGCTACGTGCTTTCTATATATCATCCATTAGATCCTACTAATGCAATAATATAGCTTAGGTAGTACTATTAACATCCTCATTTGACAGAAAAGTAAATCTGAGCTCAAGAAAGGTAAGCAACTTGTCCAAGATCACACTGCAAATAGATGGGCACAACTGAGTTCTCAAACTTGACTTTCATTTAACTACATACTATGTGCTGTTTAACACTGACTAGTGATTTCCCCAGATGTGATCTACCTATACTTAAATCACAAACAACAGTTCAAAAGCCACTCCCATCAGAATACTTAGGATTGAACCTGAGAACTGATGTTTTTATCAAGTTTGCAGGAGTGCCACATGCAGGTTAATGGCTAAGAACACTGACTTAGTTAACAGGACTACACTATTCCTTCCCAAATGTGGCAGGTTCTATATGGAGCAGAATCCTGTTTATAGGTTTGCTGTGAAAGGTAAGTCATTTAATAGATGGATGGCTTGGGTTGCAGTTATAAGTACAAGAAATGTACACTGAGCTAGGGTCCTTTTTGCAGAAGAAGGGGAAATTCAAAAGATGTGTGAAAATCAAACATGTATTAATTTTTATGAGCCACAATTATTTCATCTTCAAAATAATCTAACTTTTGTATCCAAAATTGTTTAGAATTATAGTGATTGAACACTTTAAGGTTTAATTAAACACTACTACTTAGCAAATATTAAAACACACATACCGGGGTTGAGGATGTAGCTCAGTGGTAGAGCTCTTGCTTAGCATGAATGAGGGCTTGGGTTCAATCTTTGGTTCTACAAGCAAACAAAGCAACAATAACAAAAAAACAAAAAACAACATGCTATTTGACCTGATTCCTATTTGACCTGATTCTGTTTCAGGAATATATTTAATAGAAACACTGCCAAAGAATAGGAATATGTAGACACAAGGATATTTTTTGCAGCATGGTTAGTTAAAAAAAAAAAAAAAAAAGGAACAATCATGAGTAGGGGATTAAATTAGTAGAGAATTAAAATGCCCATCCATGGAATATTCTGCTCTCAATATAAAGGATAATACACACTTTTATTTATGCAATGTGTCCATATATTAAGTATAAAAGGTATACCCATTTACATCTAGTATATGCATATATATTCTATGTATATGATACAAAACTATACATATTATTTTTGTTTTTATTTTAAAACTCCATATATACAAACATACTTATTTAGGCAAATATTTGGAAAAGATGCACATCAAATAGCTAACTGTAGTTGCTTAGAGTATACTTTTGTAAAGAAGTAGTAATTTCATTTTTCTACACTTGCAAATTTTGATTTATTTTTCAATAAGCTTGTATTGCTTCTCTCTGCGGTCTCACCTTATCCTCCCATTTGATGCGTGATAGTCCCTCCGATGGAACCACTCTCTGGTTGGGATCCACCAAGAGGACAGAGCTCACCTGGCTTATGGAGATTTGATTCCATGATAGCTTTTATATAATGAGAATGAAGACAAAAGCAAGTGCTTTTAATGAAGGCTTTCATTTGTCTTCTCTCTCACACACACACACACACATTTTCCCTTGCCACATTTCATAGTCCCCTTCCATTATGAGGGGCCCCACTCCCCTACACATTACCATCCACACCCCTGGTAAGTGAAGTTACTGTAAGCAGGAGGTGCAGCATTGTTCCCATAGAAGCAGTCACCTTACTAGCATTCAGGAAAAAAAAAAAATTGGCATCATACAAAATCTCTGAATGCACTGAACTATATTTCTTGAGGTCCAGAAACCTATGGCTGAATGAGAAGTTTAGCAGCGTCCAACATTCCCTAAATACAAGTGTCGTGTACGGAGGACACAATAAAAGCCCTTGTTAGGCCAAAGGGAGGGGGGAACTACACAGGTAACCAGCTTCTCAGACATTTCAGAGTCAAGACCCAACTGAGATCCCTGGTCAGCTGCTCAGGCAGCTTTGAAGCTCTTCTCTCTGAGGGAATGTCCCCCATGGAGACAACAGAGATGTGCATTGAGGGGAACCTGCTTCCTGGGGGCTATTTACTTCCAGTCTGTGGGATTAGGAACCTGGGGTTTTCCTTAGTTGTTGAGCAATCAATGGCTGCTTGGGGCCAGGTTTTGTGGTTTGTTTGGCAATGTGATTCCTTTTCAATGATAATAAGCTTCTAATGTATTTGCTTCTGATCCATCCATGAGCTAGATAACCACAAACAGAGGGATAGTGCGGTCATAGGTTTTGCTTTCTGGCTGGGATTGGAAATGTGCATGTTCTAGCACAGAGCCCACTACTGTAGTCACCACTATCTCCCAGCCTCTGGGGAGAGCCTGGAAGCTACATCCTGAACTCTGCCGAGCCACATCTCACTCTTCCTCATATGGAGGTATGGGATCATACATGGGGGTGATGAATATTTGACTCAAGGCCCAAAGTTACATACTTCTTGTACCTTCATCAAGAGCTAATTGTCTATTTTAAGTAAGGAAGACAATTATTTCATAGGAAAGAGTGAGGAGAGAGAGTCAGATCTGCAGTTGGACCCCAGGTATACCCGCTAAGTCTCTCATCTCCTTGTGTCTGCTCAGAGAAACTTTATCTTAGACTAGAAAATTGTGTATTTACAGCCCTGCAAGACTCCAGATTACTGGGTTCTCAGTCAACAGATTGTAAAGACCTGTCTCAGCAAAGCAGATTGTTTTTCCTTTTCTGATTTCAGATGAACCCATTTTAAAGTAATCTAAACTCTGTCTAAGCGGACCTTATTTGTGGATGTGAGAAGTAGCTATTAAATTCCAATATTTAGAATCTTCTCTATCAAATTCCTTAAGGCTGCAGCCTTGGTATTTGGCACAGGGCCTTAGCACCAAAATACAGCAGGTCACAATTCAACCAGCAGCTTCAATGCCATGTAATGATGGTAGTTCTCAAAAGGTAGTGCCTGGACAGTAGCACACCCATCACCTAAGGAACATGCTAGAAATGCAGGTTCTAAGCCCCCTTCCAGCCTTTAGGGAGTGTGGCCCAGCATTCTGTAGTTTTAAAAAGGCTCCAGATGATTCTGATGCACATCAAAGTTTAAAAGCCACTCCTGCTTAATTATCTCCTATTTTCCGTTCTACCTTTCAGCCAGAGCCTGTGACTTTTAACAGAGCTGGTATCTCTGAACAGGTCCAGATCTCTGCATTTCTCAGGATGCTGGCAGTTTCTAGAGGGAAAACAAACAAGTAAATCTAAGTCAAAGGTTTCAGTAAACGAACCTGGTGGCCACAAGACTGAAGGGTAGAGAGGTGACTCTGGCCCCAGGCAGGGGGGCATGCAGCAGCCCTATGGGATCCCATAGGTTCTATTGTTTTCTCTTTCTGGATTTTTTTTAATATCTTTATTTTATTTATTTATTTTTATGTGGTGCTGAGGATCGAACTCAGTGACTCACACATGCGAGGCAAGCGCTCTGCCACTGAGCTACAGCCCCAGCCCTGGATCTTTCTTTGTACTCTCCATAGCTCAGTTGTGCTAGTGGGCTAGGCTGCCAAGAGACCAAAGAAACTATCCAGAGATGGAGTGTGAGACAAAAGGTTTATTGAAAAATGCTTACAGGGCAGAGCCAGTGGTGACAGGCTGAACAGATAGCACCTCTGTCCCACGTGGTGTTTTGGTAAGTAATGCCTCCATCCCTCATGTTGCTGCTCCAGAAAGTCCAATGACAACAGATAGTCCCTCTGTCCCTGACAGTGTTTCACCAGAAAACAGCACCTTTGCCCCTTATAACACCTTATCCCCTGGCACCTGGCTGGATGAGAGGCACGCACCCTTTCCATGATGCCCTCAATTCCACACCAGTTACCATAGGGAGAGAGGGTTTATATGTCAGACTACAGAAGCAGTGACATCATTAACTTAACTTGCTTTGTGTCTTATAGGACCAGCACCAAAGGATAAGCTGTCCTAGCATGCATGCAAGAAAACAGCTTCTACAGATAGTACTAGTGTGCCCTATTTGCAATACATGTGAGGAAGAGAAGGTCATTGTCTTTCAAGATAGAATTTATCTGGACATTCCAGTCTGGGTCTGGTCTTATTGTTCCCTTAACTTAGCTAGGTTTTCGGCAATGGAAAGGGATATTTCAGGGACATGGTGTCTTATCATTTTTTTTCTTCAAGTATGACAACCCTTTCATGTCAGAGACCTAGAGTGGCTGCTAGCACTTACTAATATTACATGAATCATGAAAAATTGTTCTTTCTTTCTTAAAAAAAAAAAAAACAGGGAAGAGCGAGTCTGTGTTTCTGTTGGAAAAAAAAAACAACACTTAGGTTCTTTCAGATTGGACTGACTTAGGAACCCAGTTCCTAACCAATCATTGTGGTTATAAGGATGGGTTTCATAGCTTTGCTTAAGTTAATCAGGAAACATACTTGGATCTGTGGGTTGAGTGAATTTCATAAAAACTTAGTGTGAGAATCATTAGGAGGGGAAGTGTGATTTTCTAGTATTAGGAAGGATGGAGAATAGATTCAGGTGAGGAAAAACACATCTTCACATAATGTGTTTTGTCTTTTTCTTGTTGATTTTTTTCTTGATCTATGAAGGGCAGCAACACTTCTGTATGCAACGAACGATTCTCCTTCACTCTCTTGATTAAAAACGGTTAGTCCTCCAACCTCCTGAATTACTTGGTTTTTAAGAAGGCTAACTCGTGTATTTCCTGTTGCCCCATAAATGTATCTCACCCAAACCTGAACTAAACAGACACTAAGCTGTTCATGGTGTCAAGGCAACCACCAGGAAGTGGCGCTTCATACCCACTCCGGAGCACATGAACTGGGACAGAACTGGCCTTGCAACAGCACCACCCACCTCCTCCATCCACGGAGAAGGTGGGATGGGGAGAAGTGGGGGACTCTCTCAAAACAAGGAGTCATCAGTGGAGAACATTCATGTTGAGGAAGAAAGAGGAGTACTTTAATATTGGATAGGCAAAGGGGTAGCTGAGAGGGGACATGGCATAGCTGCAGTTTTGATTTCCTCTCATTTCTGGGACCAGCAGCTACAGAAGATATCATGTGGGATTGAACATATCCCCAGATCCTAGGTGGGTCTTGATTAAAATAAGCCAATTTGCATCTTGGGTTTTTAAACATATCATTAAAAGATTTGCATTTCTCGTGTCATAATGGCTGCCTAGTAGCCAATCAAGTGAAAATACAATTTTCTTAGCCACTTTTGTTCTGTAACTGATTTAAATCACATCCAATTTTAAATTGCTGTAAATATGCTGGAGATCAGATGTTCTTATGCATAAGACTTCTTTCCATATTTGGATTTCTTTATGTAGGAAAGACATAAGATTTGTCTAAAAAGATTTATCATAAAGATTTTAGACATAGACTTTCTTGGTCAAAGGCTAAGAACATTTTAAGGTTCCTTATGCAAATCAACACCCATATTGAATACATTTTTATATCCTTTGGTGAGTGCACGTTGGGATCCTTGGTGGATCCCTTTTCAAGAAGCAGATGTCTGAAAGCTGGCTATATTCCCCTCACTCTCACAGTCTGGGCTTCATAATTCAGCTCTGCCCACCTGGGAGTGGTTTCATTTGGCTTGTGCTGCTCAGGACTGTGGCAGCATTGCATGCTCACATCTGTGCAGTTAGAACAACTGTTGACTAGCATAGAAGTTTCTGCTCTGCCAGGGGAAACTATGACTACTGAGCTCTAGTGAGAAGGAACGAGCTAAGTGTGGTCCTGGGATGACACCAATATCTCACCTCCTCTCGCTGGGGAAACCACTTCCCCATAAACAGCCCCAAGGCAAGTGAGCACTTGAACTATTCTTGCAAATACCCTGGGCCCTGTGGTTACCCAAGACCCTCCTTGCATGTGCAATCAACAAGACATCACTGTGCTTAAAAACTTCCTCTACTGTCACCCCAATCTCCATTGTCCTGTGGCCCAGGGCTTATCTATTAAAAGAAGAGGACACAGCTTGGACCCCAGGAGGAGGCTGGCGACTGAATGCCCACCCCCACCTCATTCTTCCCGAACTCTTGAGCCCTGGATGTCCTCTTCACTTACCATGCCCTCTGTTCCGGGGTCCCCTCTCATGAGTCTGCCTTTTGTAGTTCCCTCACTCTCTGGCTTGGGTCAGATCACATCCACCAAGTGGATGGATGTACTCAAGTGAGAACAGAACTCCCCAAGAGATTTTCAAAATGCCCTGTGTTTTCTTTTCAGGAGTCTTCTTTTCCAAAAGTTTTCTATTCTATATACCTCAGGGTAGGGTTGGGTCTTATCCTATCAGGGAAATGAGAAAACTGAACAAGTTTCAAGAAGAGGAAGAATCCAGCTACACTTGCTTCCCAGTGATCAGCTGAGTAATAAACTCACCCGGGTTCCTATTCACAGAAGATTTATAAAGTGGATCACTTGTTGGAAAAATCTCTTTTTAAAGTTCCCCCAGTAAAGCTGGAATGAGAGGCAGACTGCTCAATTAGTGGTATTTCCTGCAGCAGAAGATAGAGACTAACCTAGATTAAGGCAGAAAAAGAAGCAGAGGGTGCAAAACAGTGAACCAAGAAACCTCTAGCTTCCTTTCAGTTTTCCTCATCCCCATTCTTTATCCCTGGACAGTGCTATCTTCACCTACTTTCTTCTAACTTTATTACTCAGCAGAAGTGACTGGCTTATTTGTTCCAATGGAAAATGACTCAGGCTTTGCCTGTCCTTTCCCTTAGAGTTAGCCCAGAGCTCCAAACATCTGCTGATTTTTCTTTGATACCTCAGTTGACCTCTAGCAAACTGGTAGGTGACTATTATGAAACCAACAGCCAGTGCCATGTAAGAGCAGGTCCTCCTGCCCATTTCTGTAAAGAGGCAGGATATGCAGGGACAGTGCCCACAGGAGTAGAGTGGGAGCAGCCTGTAAATCCATCAGTAGGTGGATGAACACAGCCATCCTAAGGTACCCTGACCTTTGAGGTCCCCAACCTTTGATGCAGAACTCAGGGAAAAGCCATCAAAGTGTCTTCTGCTCTGGCCAGGGATGGGGGGGGGGGGTCAGAGAAGATTTTCCCCTGGCAGAGCGTAGAAAGGAAGAAGTCATAGGAGGAAAAGCTGCCTGAAGAAACCCCCCAAGTCATTCTGGAAAGATCTACGGATCCTAGGTTGGAAAAACTGTCCTGAGAAAATGGACCAAACCTGAGCTTAGTTTCCCAAGGCAGAGGGGCTGCAGAGGAGCATGAGACCTGGAACTCCCTCTCCAAATCCTCAATTTTTATAACTTTCTCTCTCCACTTCTCTTTCTTCACCAAAGAGACTAGAGGTCTGTGTCAACTCCACCAAGTCTGGAGTCAAGTATGTCACTGATCTCAGAAATGAATTCCTGAGTGACCTAGAAATGACAAGAAACCAGTTGTATCTATGGGTAGATTAGGGAGCAGGGACTGAGTGAGCCCTGAGACTGTTTCTTCAGCTCCTGAAGCTGCCTTTACTACGGGCTGGTTGCCATCTTGGACTCTTAACATAATTGTTGATTTATTCAGCCTCATCAAAGTTTGTGATGCATTTCTGTGTTCTCTTGACTGTTCTCTAGCTGAAGAGATTCCCATAATGCTCTCCACATACCGCCCTCCCCCAGCCCCATCAATCACCCAGTGGTTGACACTTACTTGCAGTGTAGATGAATAGTTGTTTGTTTTCTTCTAAAGAACTTTGTTACAAAACCATCAACCAACATATATTTATAGAATGTTATTTTCCATTTCTGTGTTCATCTGTGTGAAATAGTAATGAAAAAATTTTCAAGGAAACCAGTCTTAAAATTTTGGAGATTCTATTGTCTTTGTTTTGTGGCAAGGCCAGAAACTCTGGTTGGAAGGAGTGGGGTGGAGGGGGGGAGGGTAGGAAAATCTGAAGGGGGACATCAGCAGAAAGGAAATGATCATCACTGTAGCCACATATGCCAGAAAGTTCAAGATAAAACACTATTTTATTGAACAATGAGTATTTTATAAAAGATTTCTTCAGTCAGAGGTTTTAAAGAGCAATGACACCATTTTCAGCAAATTTTAAACTACACATACTCTTCCATCAAACTATCTTATTTCTAGGAATCTATTTTAAGAAGCACTCTCTGAAAACACAAATATACATACCTGTATTTCTAAATGTGTAGGCATACATATGTTCTTTGTAGCTTTATTTGTAAAAATGACCAAGGATAAAAAAGTTTTTCCAAAGAGGAATAGTTTACAACAACTTTAGGATATAGCTACATAAAAATGAAATGACTGAAAACAATTAAGTTGTTTATAGATGTAAATATACTGAGATGAAAATTGTCCATGATATTAATGAAAACTATATAGTGCATAACTATAGTTATATATCATGGACAATTTTCATCTGTAAGTGTATCTCTAACTAGACAAATATCTACATTACTGCATATCTATTATAGATTTCTTCTGGCAAATGTGACTTTTAAGAAATAGAGATCTCCACTTCTCATTTCCATTCTTCTACCTTTGATTTTCATTAAGTATGAGTTTGCAACGTTCTCTTCAAAAGATTTTAGGAGTTTATTGAATTTAAAAAGTTAAAAGCCAAGAAGGCTTTTCAAGATGGCAGAATAGTAACAGTCACTTTCCTGGCTGCTCCATGGAATAAAACCAAGAAAGCAGATAGGCAGCTTCTCAGCAAGGTGGATGAAATAAAAGTGGGAGGACTTTACTAGAAATTAATCCTGAACATTCAAAGCATATCAGGGACTCAGAAGGTTGGCTATAAGATAAGGAAGAAATAGCCACACCACCACTGCCACTGGTGGCAATGGCACCCACTGGAGTGTTTCCTCCCTCATCTGAAAAGATGGAGGGATAAGGGAATTAAAGAAACCTGCATTTTAAGGAATCTTGAAGTGTGTTTGGGTACAGAGAGATCAGAGATCAAAGACACTGCCAGACTAACCTGAAAGTCATGCTACATAACATCCTTGTATGGGAAAGAAGCCACCATTTCTTTTGGCTGCTGTGGAAGACAGAAGGAACAATTTTGCAACTCTAGCACAGGGGTTGGCAGCTGGGGGAGCCAATTCCTGGCAAACCCAAGTTTGGCCCAAAATACATAGAGAGTGCCTAAGTAACTAGGAGAAATTTAAATGTGGAATAGGGGTTTACACAGGAAAACACATGTCATGGAAACTCATCTAGCTCTCCAGCTCCCCCTTCAGTCTGGCCGCTTGCAGAACCAGTTGAGAGAGAATGCCAGGACAGGAATTTGAACAGGCAGGGGTGGGAGTACTTGAGTTTGGAGACTAAACCTGAGAGACCAGGAAATGTGGGGTCCATGGGTGATGGAGAGTCTAAGAATTGGCTCCTCTACTGCATGAGTGAAATCCAGGAGAGATCTCTGGGGTGTAGTCTCCCAGCATGGACCAGCAACTGCTGAGCCCTGGAGGTGCACTGATTTACACTCTTCAGACAACAAAATTGCCATTACAATCATCATTCAATGAAAAACCTAGAGCCCACCAAAGTCTAAACCCTACCTCCAGGAGCTCCATTTATAAGATTTCCTCTCACACTTTAGCAACCCTACCCCAAAGGTGGAGCAGGCATCACACTCCAGCCTGTCCCACCAAACACTGCTTCCTGAGTAGAGAAGCTGAGAACTTCAAACTCAAATGGAAAAAATTCTTTAGCTTTCAACTTTTCATTGAGATTTTTTTTCCTTTTTTCTTTTATCTGTTGAATTGTGACATGAATGGTTCATGGACACTTCTATGTATTCATATTTGTTTCTTTTTTCTCACTTCTAGCATTTTTGAAGGCAGTTATTTTTCATGAATCCATATTTTAAAGACTAGGATGTTTGATTAGTATATTTTGGTTTGGTTTTGTATTCTTTTATTTTCAAATTTTTTCTTTTATATATTTTTTCTCTCATTTCTCTGTTTTCCTTGATCCTCTTTCTCTCTTTTCTTCTAACAGCCAATCTCTACTGTTATTTTATTCTTCATTTAATTTCTTACTTCTATTTTCTCTCCTCCCTCATAATCATCACATCCTACATCACTTCTGTTCTCTCCCTGTTCATCATTCAAAATTCTAAACACTTTTTGCAAATTTACTGTTTTTACTATAGACAATTACTGATCACATCATTTCTGTTCCTTGTGACAATTAACATTGTAGATGCTATAGCAGGAACTATTTTGTTTTAAGCTTTATATTGTTTGCACTGATTGTTATTATTATTTGTCCCCCCAAATGGTGAGGTTCTGGAAACAATCAGGAACAATATAAATCCACAGATCCACAGGGTAGAAACTCTACTGCTGCAGATCCATACTGTTAGATGTGTAGACACACAAACAACATGAAAAAGCAAGGGAAAAAATTGCCCCAAACAAACCAAATTACTCCAATAACAGAATCCACCAACACCACCTTGGCAGAAATATCAGAGAAGGAGTTTAGAATGTTCATAGTTAAACTGATCTTAAAGGTAAACAAGGTAAGGAGTGAAATCAGGAAGCAAAAGACCACTTCAATAAAAAGATAGAGAAATTTAAAAAATCAAGCAAAGATCCTTGAAATGAAGGAATCAATAAAACAAATTAAAAATTGAATTTAAAGCATCACCAACGACTAGACCATTTGAAAGACAGTTTTAGGCAATGAAGACAAAATACATTATCTTGAAAATAAAGTTGACCATGGGTAAAAGATGTTAAAATACCATGAACAAAACTTCCAAGAAATGTGGGATAACATGAAAAGACCAAATATAAGATTTATCGAGATAGATAGAGGCTCAGCAACACAAACCAAAGGAATTGTGCAATTTTTTCAATGAAATAATATCATAAAATTTCCCAAATCTTAAGAATGAAATGAAAAATCAAATACAGGAGGCTGACAGGACCCCAAATATACAAAAATTACAATCAATGTAATTGATTGAACACCAAATCACATTATTATGAAAATGCTTAATATACAGAATAAGGATAGAATTTTAAAGTCTGTCAGAAAAATAACAGGTCACATTTAGAGGGACACCAATCTGGATCTCAGCTGCTTTTTCAACCCAGACCTTCAAAGCTAGGAGGTCTTGGAATAATATATGCCCAGCTCTGAAAGAAAATGAATGCCAGCCCAAATGGTGAGTACTATACCCAGGAAAATCAAGTTTCAGAATTGACAACAAAATAAAAGTCTTCCATGATAAACAAAAGTCAAAAGAATTCACAACTACAAAGCCTGCACTACAAAACATACTCAATAAGATATTTCATGAAGAAATGAAAACCAACAAAGGGAGGAACTACACTAGAAGAATAGTCAATCAAAGAAGAAACTTTAATTTGACTTAAGTTAAAAGCCAAAAATAAATCAAATAACAGGGAATAAAAATCATGTTTCAACAATAACATTGAATATAAATGGCCTAAACTCATCAATCAAAAGACATAAACTGGAAGATTGGATTTAAAAAACAAGACCCAATAATGTGCTGTATCCAAGAGACTCACTTCATAGGCAAAGACATCCACAGACTGAAGGTAAAAGGATGTGAAAAAACATCATTCACATGGATACCATAAACAAGCAGAGGTTTCTATCTTCATATCAGATGAAGTGGACTTCAAGCCAAAGTTAATCAGAAAGGACAAATAAAGTCATTTCATACTGCTTAAGGGAATGTTTGTACATCAACAAGACATAACAATCATAAATATTTATGCCCCCAAACAATGGAGCATCTATATATATCAAACAAACCCTTCTCAATTTCAAGAAGCAAATAGACCACAACACAATAATACTGGGTGACTTTAACATGCTTCTCTCATCACTGGATAGATTCTCCAAACAAAAACTAAATAAAGAAGCTATAAGCCAGGTGCAGTGGCACAAGTCTGTAATCCTGGCAATTTGGGAGGCTGACAGGAGAATTGTGAGTTCAAAGCCAGCCTCAGCAAGGGTGAGGCACTAAGCAACTCAGTGAGACCCTGTCTCTACATAAGACACAAAATAGGGCTGGGGATGTGGTTCAGTAGTTGAGTACCCATGAGTTCAATCCCTGTTGCAAAAAAAAAAAAAGAAGCTATAGAACTAAAATATACAACTAATTATTTAGACTTAACAGACATATATAGACTATTTCATCCATCAATGACTGAATACACTTTCTTCTCAGCAGCACATGGATCCTTCTCTAAAATATCTTAGGCTACAAAGCAACTCTTAGCAAATACAAAAAAATGTAGATAATACTTTGCATTCTATCAGATCAAAATGGACTGAAGTTTGATATCAATGATAAAATTAAAAATAGAAGCTATTATAACACCTAAAGACTAAATAATATGCTATTGAATGACCAATAGGTAACTGGAGAGGGCAGGGATGAAATTTAAAAAAAATTATTTACAGGTAAATGAAAATAGCAACACAATATATAAAAACATCTGGGATACTATTAAGGTGGTTCTAAGAAGAAAGTTTATTGCATTGAGCTCATTCATTAAAAGAATAGAAGTCACCAAATAAGTAATCTAATATCACATCTCAAAGCCCTAGCAAAAGAACAAACCAACACCAAAAACAGTAGAAAACAGGATAATTAAAATCAGAGCCAAAATCAATTGAAACAAAAAATTTCAAAAAGTGAATAAAACAGAAAATTGGTTCTTTGAAAAAATAAAATTGATAAGCCCTTAGTCAAGCTAACCAAGAGAAAGAGGGAAAAGTACCCAACTTACTAAAATTGGTGTTGAAAAGGGAAATATCACCAGGGACACTACTGAAATACAGATGATAATCAGAAACTATTTTGACAATTTATATTCCAATAAAATTTAAAAATCTGAAGACATCAACAGATTTCTAGAGATATATGATGTACCCAAATCAAATCAGGAGGACATAGAAAATTTTAAACACATAAATTTCAAGCAATGAAATTGAAGATGCCATCAAAAGCCTACCAACAAAGAATAGCTCAGGACCAGACAGATTCTCAGCTGAGTTCTACAGACCTTCAGAGAGGAACTAACAGCAATCCTCCTCAAATTATTCCATGAAATGGAAAAGGAGGAAACCCTTCCAGACTCATTCTATGAAGCTAGTATCACCCTGATACCAAAGCCAGACAAAGACACATCAAGGAAAGAAAACATCAAACCAGTATCCCTGATGAACATAGATGCAGAAATTCTTAATAAAATACTGTCAAATTGCCTACAATAACATATTAAAAGGATAGTGCACCATGATCAGGTGGGTTTCATCCCAGGGAGGCAAGATTGGCTCAACATACGGAAATCAATAAACATAATTTGCCATGTCAATAGATTTAGAGACAAGAATCACACAATTATCTCAATAGATGCAGAAAAAGCATTTGACATAGTATCCATTCATGTTCAAAACAGTAGAACAACTAGGGATAGTAGGAACATATCTAACATTGGAAAAGCTGTATACCTTAAACTCAAGGCCAACATCATTGTAAATGGAGAAAAACTGAAAGCATTCCCTCTAAAAACAGGAACAAGACAGGGATGCCCTCTTTCACCCCTTCTATTCAACATAGTCCTTGAAACTCTAGCTAGAGCAAATAGTCAAAAGAAAGAAATTAAAGGGATGTAAGTAAGAAAAGAAGACCTCAAACTACCTCTATTTGCCAACAACATAATCCTATATTTAGCAGACCCAAAAAATTCCACCAGAAAACTTCTAGAACTCATAAATGAATTCAGTAAAGTAGCAGGGTATGAAATTAACATCCCTAAATCAATTATGTTCCTATACATGATGAATCAGCTGAAAGAGAAATTAGGAAAACTATCCCAGTCACAATAGCCTCAAAAAAATAAAATAAAATCAGGTCAATCTTCAGTGCTGAGGAAACCAAAACAAAAAGGAATCTCAATTTTGATTTAATGACATCTTCTTTGGAACCCTCCCTGCTGCCCATCACTACAGAATGGGTTATGGGGAGATAAAGTGCACTGAGATGGCCTGTGTGGGGTGATATCAAGACAAAATTTCTCTTTACTGCCCACAAGCATAGTTCCAGCCCCACGACTTCTTTATCTCTGTGTGTCTTTTTAATATTAAAATTATGGGCTGTGAATGCACAATCCCTTTGGATGTGGAGGTGTCCTGTGGGGTCTCTCCTGTGAGAGATTCTACTTTCCTTTTCTTTTTTTTTTTTTTTCCTCTCTTTTTCCTTTTGGCAATGCTGGGGATTGAACCCAAAGCCTCACACATGCTAGGCCAGTGCTCTACCACTGAGCTACAACCCAGCCCCAGAGATCCCACTCTTGACCACCATCTTTCACCTCTCCCCTCATCTCACACCACTGCAGTACCTCTTGGGCCTCTGCTAGCCTGGAAGATACCTTGAGTAGATACCTTGAGTAGAAGACGTCCTTTTGGCACACCCCCAGCCCTGTACCAAGTGCAAGACTCCACAGGTGAAATGCAGACTGGACTCCAGCATTCTTAAGTGTACATCCAAGGAACTTTGGGAACAGCAGCCCTGAGAGCATCCCACTGATTTCTGCTGTTAGGGCTGCTTTAAGCAGAGGATCTTCTATTGATAGGTTGAGTGTTTTGAGAGTTCAAGGGCATGCCATTGATAATTACGCTAGCTAGCTCAATCATCATACACCTGGTCTCCCCCAACCTATGTGCAGTGGCCCTAGGAAGAAGGCTCAAGCCCAGCTCCCCTCCACGAGCTCACTTGGCCAATGGAAAACTCACTCCGGGTAGTAGGAGTGCCTCCCCCAGCACTCGTTTTCTCTGCCTTGCTTCCCTCTCCTGTTTCCTTCTCCACTGCTTAGTTTGGCTCTGGCAAATCTACAAGTGCTCCATGCAAACAGCCACTCGACTGCAAAGCCAGTCGCCTTGCTTGCAGGCACTTCTAGTTTTTCCAAATCACCCTCCTGAAACCTCTTCATTGGGCTTCAAGAAGCATCCGAAGTGATGACCTCTCCTCCACAGATGTGGAGCCCATCAGGCTGCCCACTTCTCCCCTCGTCCTATGTATAGAATACCCTGGAAGGATTGTCTGGCCTCAGTTGCTGGTGTTGGTTTGGAATAGAAAGTCATTCCTTCGTGAAAGCTTAGACTTGGATTTGGGAACTAGCCATTATTGATGGAGTGGCAGGGTATAGCCCAATTGAAATCCTTTTGCAACCAAGGAAGTAATTCAGGATGATGTAGAACAGCAACAGGGACTTTGATTACTGTGAACATGGAGCTGAAGACTGAATGAAAGGAAGAGATCTCTAAGACACTGACTGGAGCTTAAGAGGACAGTCCAGACCGAAGCCCCAGATTGGAAAACAAAATATAATAGTGTGATTTACGTCACAAAGTGATGAGTAGTCTTCACATGTAAGACAAAACCTATATAAGAAAGTTAGATACATTTGGCAGATACTTGTTTGATCTTCAGTTCTTTCTCTTTTTGTTCTTAAATGGTCCTTTGGAAAACCATCTCCTCTTGCAGTTTGTGTGGTTGTGAACTTATCAGGATTGCTTTTTATAGACATTGATCAGTTCAAACAAATCAACTAATCCACTTCTGTAGCCACAAAGATTGGTTAAGACAGAGGTCACTCTGCAAAGGGTCAGCTGTTGCTATTTTAGGTTTTGTGGGTCATACAGCTTCTGTCACAGTGACACAAATGTCGTGGTGCAGTGTAAAAGTAGCCTTGAATGATATATAAACAAATGGGCCCGACTGTGTTGTAATAAAGCTTTTATGGACACTAAAATTTGAACTTCATACAACTTCCATGTGTCTCAAAATTTTTTTTGTTCTTGCAAGCCATGGGGGTGCCCACCTGTAATCTCAGCAACTTGAGAGACAGAAGCAAGAGGATTGCAAATTCAAGGTCAGCCTGTGCAACTTAATGAGACACTGTGTAAAATTAAAAAATAGAAAGGGCTGGAAGTGTAGTTCACTGTTAGAGAGCTCCTGGGTTCAATCCCCAGGATGGAAAAGAAAAATCTTATTATTTTGATTGTTTTCAATTAGTTAAGAAATATAAAAACTTCTTACCTTGAAAGCCACACAAAAGCAAGTGGTAGATCAAGTTTGGCCCACAGGTCATAGTTTGCTGACTGGGTTAAAAAATGGGTTCCTAACCTAAACTGGGCCCAATCAAAGTGGACCTCAAGGCTCTTGGCTCAAGATGAGAAGATACAGACATTTTCTTCTCAGATCGACATTGTTCTAGAAGTTTCTTACAGCTATCCTACCAATAAAGAAACCAGACTTAGGACGAAGCATTCAAATGGAGGGAGATCAGAACTTCAGCAACCTGGCTTATGGTGAGACTTTAAAGACCACTGGATCAAGCTTTGCCTGAAGCCAACTCTACTTCTGGAAACTTTGGTTATGTGAGCTAACAAGAACAAGTTCCCCTCATCAGCTGAGCCAGATTGAGTCAGTATTGTTGTTTGTTTTTTTTTTCCTTTTTAATATACTTAATACTTAAAACTTTGATTCTTTTGACTTAACACAGACTGCAATATTTTAAGTAACAGACCTCAAAAAGTAGAACCAGCTGAGGACAGGACTAAGCGCAAAGTCAATGGAGACACCTCTAGTTGGCAAAAGAGTTGATTACCCTTACAGTCTGTTAAGTATTCTAAGGTCATCTACCTACCAAGCTTTCAACAAAAAGAAAAATTCAGAACACTGGAGATTAACTATGTCTTGCATGAGTCTATAAGGCCCACTAAGAAAAATATTGACTTACTTTAAAACTGACTCATCTGATAGGAGGGAAGGGAAAAAATACTTTTAAGGGAGGCTCCTGCTGCTTACCGCCTGCAAACCAAGCTGATTGAGAATCCAGTGATTTGGCGCTTGCAGGACTGAAAACACAGAGTGCTTCTCTTCAAACCAATATTAATACCAGCAGAAATAAGACTGTGAGACAATGCAAGACACAGAAGTCAGGTCTACTGGCAGCCCGACTGGCCGCCTTCTCAGATCCTTTTTAACCTTTATCTTATTCATAAAAGGAATGTATTAGAGTTCTCCAGAAAAACAGAATAACAGACATCTCTCTCTAGATATAGATATTCATGATACAGATATGGCCACAAGCTAGAGAGCCAGAAAAGTCAGGGGAGTAATTCAATCTGAAGTCTGAGGGCCAGGGGAGCTGATGGGGGAAGTCTTGGCCCAGTCTGAGGGCCTGAGGACAAGGGCAGATACCCAGAGCAGATGCCCAAGTGGCTTTCAAGGTAAGAAGTTTTTATATTTCTTAACTAATTGAAAACAATCAAAATAACAAGATTTTTCTTTTCCATCCTGGGGATTGAACCCAGGAGCTCTCTAACATTGAACTACACTTCCAGCCCTTTCTATTTTTTATTTTAGACAGTGTCTCATTAACAGAGAGCAGTTCACCCTGCCTCTGCCCTTTTATTCTCTTTTGGTCCTTGGTGGGTTGCAGGAAGCCTGCCTGAGAGTGATCTTTACTGCCTTCTGATTCAAATATTAATGTCTTCCAGAAACATCTCATAGACACACCAGAAATAATGTTTTATAGGCTATGGAGGCAATCCTTGGCCCAGTCAAGTTGACACATAAAATTAACCATCACAAAGAATGGTCATGTTCTTTGTGAAGATATGCTAGTACGCTTCAGTGTCAGGAGCCGATTGTGGTGACCTCCAGCCCCTGGCATTGTTCCATCAGCAGAGGGCAATGTGGAGCTACAAGTAAGGGAGTTGGACGAAGGTGATGGTGTGCAAGGGAAGATCTGGACTCCTGTTCTGTACCGCACTGGGCAGGGATTCCAAAACCTTGTTCTAGAAGTAATGTTGTATCGGGAAAATTTTTTGTTTTCGCTTCTGATTAATCATCCAATGGAATTAATGAAAATCAACTAGGTCAGAGCCTTCAAAAATCAAAGGGACAAATCCCATCAATATATACAATTATTATGCACCAATAAATGTGGAAAAAATTTTTAAAATCACTCTACTGTCATGTATAACTATAAATAACAACAAAAAATAAATCAAAAGGGCTGGGTGTGGTGGCACATACCTGTAATTCCAGTAGCTTGGAAGCTAAGGCAGGAAGATCGTGAGTTCAAAGCCAGCCTCAGCAATTTAGTGAGGGCCTACGCAACTTATCAAGACCCTGTCTCAAAATAAAATATAAAAAGGGTTCAGTGTTTAAGCACCCCTGGGTTTAATCCCCAGGACCAAAAAAATAAAAAATAAAAAACCAAACAAGCCAAAGGAATTCCATTGCCCCTGAAACCTCCAGGGAGGTCCCCAAATAGCCTGTGGCTATACCTCATCAGTGGTTCTCCAACTTGGCTTGCATTAATATCACCTGGGAAGTTTTAAAATGACAGATGCCAGGCCTCTCCCAAATCCAATAAATTTGTAGCTTTGGAGGTGAGGCCCTGACACTGAAGTTCTTAAAAGCTCCTCCAAGTGATTCTAATGTGACTTCAACATAAGCCAATCCTTGGACTCTCACCTCGTCCAAGAAATAGATACCTTTGCAAGATTTATTCACTCTAAGGAGGGTTGCCAGATACAACCCAGGATGTCAAGTTTAATTCAAGTTTCAGGTCAACCACAAATAATTATTTGTATGTCACAAATATTGCATAAGACATACCAAAAAAAAAAAAGATTCAATCTGTATTTTTATTAGCTAATGCTGGCCACCCTAGCCCCCAACCCTCAATTCAGAGATGGCTATGGAGAATGAACATTCTCCCCAAAGCTGAGCAGTGAGCAGAGAATCTGACCAAGGCTCTCAGCCACCTGCCAGGTCCTTGCTGGTCCATGGGCAGGGTCACTAGACTTGTCACTAATATGAGGGAGCACTTAAGATAGAACCCAGAACTTGGTAAGCTCTCAACAAATGTCAGCCATCATGCAGAGGAAAGCGTGTATGAGAAAATGAACTTATGTGCATCAGTGGGTATCATCTTGGCACAAGATATTCCTAGATCAAATAATTTATGATCTGGTATAAAATAACAGTTCCAATTTCTCAGGAAAGTATCTCCAGGGAAACACCTGGTGTACCCACAGTACTGCTCTGCCCCATTCTTGTGTTTTCTGCCTCTTTCATATTTCCCTGCTCTTCTTCCAGGGTCCGTGCCATCTGTGATTCTGATTAGTGGAGAAAACAAAATCAATAAAACCATCCCAAGAAAAATGCAGGTTTCCCTTTTATATAAATGCCTTCAATCATTCAAAAGCCATGTTGGGCAAAATTGATTTATTCAGTAAGCACCTGTTGTTTGAGATCTATATGGTACAATTTCTCCCAAACAGCTAATCATACTCGTTGCTCTGTTATTATTTGTGAGAAGAATCCAAAAGCAAGCGGGGGAGAGTGGTGAAGAGGAAGTCACCGGCTGTCAGAGAAAACATGCATTGCATAATTCCAATTTTAAAACTGAGATAGGTTACAAGAATTAAATGAGATACATACACTAAAATTTAAGAAGGGCCCCAGAGCAAGGCTGGGTGTGAGTGGGACCCACAAAAGAGGTGGCCTCCAGATCTGCAGGGTCACGGCCCTGGCTCAAGTGTTTGCTCCCTCGACCGCCCACAGATGTGTCGCCTCCCCAGGCTGCTACCTCCAAGCCACTCAGGAGTTCAGCTCCAGGTCGGTGACGTAGGCTCGAACCCACGCCTCTCTGGGGTCAGCACACACCTGGCGGCCTCTTTTGGTCTGGAAGCTGGAAGGGGTAGAAGGATGAACCCTGAGGATTTCAGCAGGGGAATCCCGGGCCACCCCACCACCACCACCACCACATCCTTCTCTGCCCAGACACCTCAGGGCCTGTCCTGGCAGTTTCCCCTTAACCTTGGGGTTCACAGACCCTCCACAAATGTCTCATAAGGGGTCCCTCAGAAAAACCCCTCCTGCTGTGACTCCTCCCTCTCTTCCCACTGCCCAGAGGCAGGTCCTTCAGGGCTCTGCTCACCCAAGTCCAGGTCTGAAAACCCCACAGGTGCCTCCCTAGACTCCTGCACCCTGACGGGCCTTCAGAGCAGAGCACTCCCCTGGGACTTCACCCGGCCCGCCAGCCTCCGTCACCAGAGGTGGGCAGGAGGCCCAGCCCTTACATGACACCCGGTTTGGAGCACTGGCTGCTCGTCTCGTAATAGTCATCTACAAATTTGCGTGGAATCTTCCGGGAGATGTAGGAGAAGCAGCAGGCGGTCGGGGTGTCAGCACCCACTGTGAGAGGGGACAGAAAGATCCCAAGTAACTGTTCAGAAGGAAAGGTGGCCCAGCCTCTCTTGGCCTTCCCTCAAGCGCCAGCACTGCTGGGGTGGGGATATGGGGACAGAAGGACCCAGAAGGAAGTTACTATTTCTTCTTTTATTTCTTTATCTTTCTCTCTGTTTTGGTGTTTCTCAGTCCCTAAGTTTGGGAACTTTATGTCTCTCTACAGTAAATTCAGTATATTTTTTAATCAACTAGTTCTTCTCTGTCTTTCCTCGGGGAGTTCCATCTAGAATTCATAGGAGCACCAAGGCTACTCCACTGGGAACCGGTTGCATCCAGCTTCTACTTCCGTCAAAATTCCAGTTGAGCCTTTACATTCTCATCCATGAAATGAGACCCTATCCCCCTCTGTTCTCCAGAATGGAGCACAGAGTCACCAAAACCCCTTAGGAAGCAAAATTCTCTGGGCAATCGCCTCGAAATTCTTCTGGCATTCCCTGCTTGGAGGGTCTCAGATACGGACCAACACTGCGTCCAGGCCATGGTCAGAGAGTTAGGACACAGAGCAAAAGACACACTCACACGAGGCAGAGCAGGTCTGGGAGGAGAGGGCCTCAATGAAGAACAGGACGGCAAGGGCAGCCACAGAGACCTCCATGATGCTGGGCTGCAGAGTGGGCTCAAGTATTGGCCAAGTAGAGCGGGAACCAGAGGACTCGAGGCTGCTGCTCCCTTTGGGGATCTCAGGTCTCTCATCTCTTTATAGGCAGCCTTGGGGCATTGGAAGTGTAACATTTGGGGAGGTCAAGGGGGGACCTTTTAACCATGGTGTTGGTGCTGTGCTGCACGTTGCATGAGACAGCAGAGCTTGAGGTCACCACAAGGGCTCAGGCAGTTTGCACGAATAGCTCAGTTCCTTCCTCGAGGGGCACATGGTTTCCACAGTGAGAGGAGGTGAGAAGCAGGTGTCAGCTGAGACCAAGCGAGCTGGCGCCTTCTCATGAGAGCAGCTGTCTGCAGAGCCTTTCTCCCACAGCCCAGCCTTTCCCCTCCTCGCCAGCTGTCCCAACAGCATGGATGTAATGTAGAAGACAGCATGGAATCCTGAGGAGCACAACTAGAGCTGTGCCCCAGAGGGAGACAGCAGGGTTAGGGAAGCTTCAGCCACCAGGGGTGAGAATGAGGTTGGCTTTCAGATCCTGGCTCATTGCCCAGGATTCAGTGAGACTTTACAATATGCTACTCCCTGGGTCAACTGGGTTAACTGGGGCTCCAAAGGTAGAAAAAATTCTATTACTCAAGCCTAACCACTTACAACATTTTGATTTATTTCTTCTTTTTAAATTGCAATACTGGGGATTGAACCCAAAGGTGCTCTACCATTGAACTATATCCCAGCAGTCCTTTTTATTTTACTTTGAAACAGGATCTGACTAAGTTGCTTAGGGCCTCACTAAGTTGCCAAGGTTAGCCTTGAACTTGTGATCCTCCTAGCCCAGCCTCCTGAGTCACTGGGATTACAGGTGAAAACCACTGTGGCCAGCTGATTTATTTCTTTCAAGTGCAACCTTTTCTAGGTAATGATAGTTCTGTTTGCTTGCTTGCTTTCTTACTCCTTATGGTGTGATGGGAAGGGAAGGATTACCATTGTCACACATTTTCTTATTCGTACTTAACAATAATTCTAGTGTCTTTAAGAGTGACCTAATTTACCCAACTATCCTTCCAGTTCATTAATATTATCATGCTCTATTGTGGCACATTTGGATTGCTTCCAATTTTTAATTATCATAAATAAACTATACCAACTGTACCTGATAAATAAAACTTTCTCCATAAATTAGGTCATTTCCAGAGAATATTTTCCTAGCTATAGACTTGCTGGGTCAAAAAACAAGGACCTAGGGGATATAGCTCAGTTGGTAGAGTGCCTGCCTTGCATGCACAAGGCCTTGGGTTCAATCCCCAACACCAGAAAAAAAAAAAAAGGACCCTTAATTTTCTGATCTATATAGACATCCCACATCTAACGCACATTCATGTCTAGAACCCAGTGTGGGCCGGTGGTTGCCTAGTGGAAGGAATTGTGGCTGTTGTGAATCAGTGGTTCCGAAGCTGAGCTCATCACTCTTGTCATGACTAAAGCCTGGGCACCCTCTCCTGACCTCTCGCTCACTGATTAACATTTTTTCTTAGAAACACTCCAGTCCACATGTCATGGTCCTTTGCTCCTAGGGTGTGGTTTAAGTGTGACTTGCCCCTCCCACCCCCGAACACTGTGGCATCACTATCTATGTCACCCTGTGTGGTCAGAGGAGCCATAACCCAGCTCCGTAGGAGGAAGCGCTAATCTACACATTTTTCTATGTATTCTTGGCCGGAACACTAACATCTCACCTCCTCTCACTGTCAAAAATATTTCCACAAAAATCAGCCCCAATAAATGAGCAATGGAGCTATTCTTGTACACAGTGATCCCCTAGGGGACCCAAGGCACCCCAGAATGAGGACTCCATGCACCAGCCAGCTCCCTCTGCTCATCACCAGCTTCCAACACCTCATGGTCTGGAGCTGCCTAAAGGGGTAAGGGCATGGAGTGAACCCCAGAAGGATGCAGGCAGCAGCAGAAGCCCTGTGCTCTTGGTTGGGCCCTCCCTCCTCTGCCTGCCCACACCCCACAGGCCTCCATGGCTGCCCTTGTGGATCATCGCATGATGGCCCTCAGCTCACTAGTCTCTTCTGGACCATGAGGCTCTCTCAACCCTTGTTCCTTAAATCTAGCGTTGTTGCCCGGCGCTCTGGATAGACGGCTGAGCCATGTCATTTAACTCTTGTGCCTTAATATTCTCCGAGTGAAAGCAAAGAACTTCACAGAAGCCTTCAAAATGTTCTGGACTATTTTCCAAGAATTTTGATCTATCCTACTTACTGGATCTGAAAGGCAAGCCGTCTTCAGATGGCTAGGACCCATCTTTAGTTAGGAAAACCATGGTCTCACTCAGTCATGAATGAGATGCAAACTCTACGTGCAGTTGGTTCCCGCAGCAAGCAAGGGGTGAGTTCCCCTCAGTTTTCCCAAGAAGCTCCGATCTTAGGGTGATTCACAGAGGGTGGCCTCTTCCTGGGAAGTTCCCCCAAAAGAGAGGGAGCAAGTTGAGGGAAACTCAGACTGCTGAGGCAGAGATTTAAAACAAGCATTCAAGGTCAAGAACAAATACCTGACTTCCTTCATTCTTTTTTTTTTTTTAATTTATTTATCTAATTCGGTACACATGACAGCAGAATGCATGTTGATTCTTTTACACAAATGGAGCACAACTTTTCATTCTCTGGTACACAATATAGAGTTACACCATATGTGCAGTCACACATGAACCTAAGGCATTGTTGTCCATCACATTCCACCATCTTTCCTGCCCCCACGTCCCATTCTCTCCCCTCCCTCCCCTTTGACCAAAGTTTTTCCATTCTTCCCATGCGCCCTTCCACATTATGGATCAGCATCCACTTGTCAGAACATTCAGCCTTTGTTTTTTTGGGGATTGGCTTATTTTGCTTAGCATGATATTCTCTGACTCCATCAATTTACCTGCAAATGCCATATTTTTTTCTCTTTTAATGCTGAGTAATATTCCATTGTGTATTTATACCACATTTGCTTTATCCATTCATCTATTGAAGGGCATCTAGGTGGGTTCCAGTTCAACTATTGTGAATTGAGCTGCTGTAAACACGAAGTGGCTGCGTCACTGTAGTATGCTATTTTTAAGTCCTTTGGGTATAGACTGAGGAGTGGGATAGCCAGGTCAAATGGTGGCTCCATTCCAAGTTTTCTAAGGAATCTCCATATGCTTTCCAGATTGGTAGCACCAATTTTCAGTCCAACCAGCAATGTATGATTGTGCCTTTTTCCCTACATCCTCGCCAACACTTGTTTGTATTCTTGATAACTGCCATTCTGACTGGCATGAGATGAAATCTTAGAGTAGTTTTGATTTGCATTTCTCTAATGACTAGAGATGTGAACTTTTTAAAATATATTTGTTGATCAATTGTATATCTTCTTCTGAGAAGTGTCTGTTCAGCTCCTTAGTCCATTTATTAATTGGGTTGTTTGGGTTTTTTTGGTGCTAAGTTTTTTGAGTTCTTTATATATCCTGGAGATTGGTGCTCTATCTGATGTGCATGTGGCAAAAATTTGCTCCCAGAATGTAGGCTCTCTGTTCACATCACTGATTGTTTGTTTGTTTGTTTTGTTTTGTTTTGTTTGGGGTTTTTTGCTGAGAAGAAGCTTTTTAGTTTGAGTCCATCCCATTAGTTTATTCTTGCTTTTATGTCTTGTGCTTTAGGAGTCTTGTTAAGAAATTTGGGGCCTAATCCGACATGATGAAGATTTGGGCCTACTTTTTCCTCTATTAGGTGCAGGGTCTCTGGTCTAATTCCTAAGTCCCTGCTCCATTTTGAGTTGAGTTTTGTGGATGGTGAGAGATAGGGGTTTAGTTTCATTTTGCTACATGTGGATTTCCAGTTTTCCCAGCACCATTTGTTGAAGAGGCTGTCTTTTCTTCAATGTATGTTTTTGGCACCTTTGTCTAGTATGAGATAACTGTATTTATGTGGGTTTGTCTCTGTGTCTTCTGTTCTATACCATTGGTCTACATGTCTATTTTGGTGCCAATACCATGCCATTTTTGTTATTATAGCTTTGTAATATAGTTTAAGGTGTGGTATTGAGATGCCTCTTGCTTCACCCTTCTTGCTAAGGATTGCTTTGGCTATTCTGGGTCTCTTATTTTTTTCCAAATGAATTTCATGATTGCTTTTTCTATTTCTATAAGGAATGATATTGGGATTTTAATTGGAATCTCATTGAATCCGTATAGGATGGCCATTTTGACAATATTGATTCTGCCTATCCATGAACATGGAAGATCTTTCCATCTTTTAAAGTCTTCAATTTCTTTCTTTTAGCGTTCTGTAGTTTTCATTGTAGAGGTCTTCCACCTCTTTTGTTAAATTGATTCCCAAGTATTTTTTTTTTTTTTTGAGGCTATTTTGAGTGGGGTAGTTTTCCTAATTTCTCTTTCAGAGGATTCACCACTGATATATAGAAATGCATTTGATTTATGGGTTTTGATTTTATATCCTGCTACTTTGATGAATTCATTTAGTAATTCTAGAAGTTTATTGGTGGAATTTTTTGGATTTTCTAAAGAATCATGTCATTGGCAAATAATGATAATTTAAGTTCTTCTTTTCCTATTCATATCCCTTTAATTTCTTCATCTAATTGCTCTGACTAGTTAAAAGGACTATGTTGAATAGAAGTGCTGAAAGAGGGCATCCCTATTTGTTCTCATTTTTAGAGAGAATGCTTCCAGTTTTTCTCCATTTAGGATGATGTTGGCCTTGGGTTTTGCATAGATAACTTTTACAGTGTTAAGGTATGTTACTACTATCCCTAGCTTTTCTAGTGTTTTGAACATGAAGAGGTGCTATATTTTGTCAAATGCTTTCTCAGCATCTATAGAGATAATCGTATGATTCTTGTCTTTAAGTCTATTGATGTGATGAATTATGTTTATTGATTTCCGTATGTTGAACCAACCTTGCTTACCTGGGATGAAACCCATTTGATCATGGTGCTCTATCTTTTTAATATGTTTTTGTATGTAATTCACCAGAATTTTATTGAGAATTTTTGCGTTAATGTTCATCAGGGTTATTGGTCTGAAATTGCCTTTCTTTGATGTGTCTTTGTCTGGTTTTGGAATCAGGGTGATACTAGCCTCATAGAACAAGTACAGAAGGGTTCCCTCCATTTCTATTTCATGGAATAATTTGAGGAGTATTGGTATTAATTCTTCTTTGAAATGCTCAGCTAAGAATAGATCTGGTCCCAGGCTCAGCTAAGAATCCATCTGGTCCCAGGCTCTTCTTGGTTGGTAAGCTTTTGATGGCGTCTTTTATTTCCTTGCTTGAAATGAATCTGTTTAAGTTGTGTATGTCCTCTTGATTCAGTTTGGTCAGATCATATGCCTCTAGAAATTTGTTGGTATCTTTGGGACTTTATATTTTACTGGAGTATATATTTTCAAAATAGTTTCTAATTATCTTCTGTATTTCAATAGTGTCTGTCTTGATATGTCCTTTTTCATCTCGAATATTAGTAATTTGAGTTTTCTCTCTTTTTCTTTTCATTAGGGTGGCTAAGGGTTTATCAATTTTATTTACTGCCTATTTGTTTTGTCAATTTTTTGAATTGTTTCCTTTGTTTCAATTTCATTGATTTTAGCCCTGATTTTAATTATTTCCTGTCTTCTACTTCTTTTGGTGTTGATTTGTTTTTCTTTTTCTAGACTTTGCGATGTAATGTCAGGTAATTTTATTTGTTGACTTTTTCTTCTTTTAATGAATGAGCTCAATGCAATGAACTTTCCTCTTAAAATGGCCTTCATAGTGTCCCAGAGATTTTTATATGTTGTATCGGAGTTTTCATTTACCTTTAAGAATTTTTTTTATCTCCTCCCTGATGTCTTATGTTATCCATATGACATTCAATAGCATATTATTTAGTCTCCAGGTGATTAAGTAGCTTCTATTTTTTATTTTATCATTGATTTCTAATTTCATTTCATTATAGTCTGATAGAATGCAGGGTAGTATCTCTATTTTTTCATATTTGCTAAGACTTGCTTTGTGGCATAACCTATGGTCTATTTTATTTTATTTTATTTTTTGGTACTGAGGATTGAACTCAGGGGTACTCGACCACTGAGCCACATCCTCAGCCCTATTTTGTGGTTTTTTGTTTGTTTGTTTGTTTTTTGTTTTTGTAGAGACAAGGTCTCACAGAGTTGCTTAGCACTTCACCATTGCTGAGGCTGGCTTTGAACTCACGATTCTCCTGTCTCACCTCCCAAAGTGCTAGGATTACAGGCATGTGCCACCGTGCCCGGCTATGGTCTATTTTAGAGACGGATCCATGTGCTGCTGAGAAAAAAAGTGTATTCACTTGCTGATGGATGAAATATTCTGTATATGTCTGTTAATTCTAAATTATTGATTGTATTATTGAGTTCTATGGTTTCTTTGTTCATTTTTGTTTGGAAGATCTGTCTAGTGGTGAGAGAGATGTGTTAAAATCACCCAGTACTATTGTGTTGTGGTCTGTTTGACTCTCAAAATTGAGAAGGGTTTGTTTGATGTACTTGGATGTTCCATTGTCCAGGGCATAGATATTTATGATTGTTATGTCTTGTTGACATATGGCTCCCTTAAGTAGTATGAAATGATCTTCTTTATCCCTTCTGACTATCTTGGTTTGAAGTGCACTTTATCTGATATGAGGATGGAGACCACTGCTTGTTTACATGGTCCATTTGAGTAGTATGTTTTGTCCCATCCTTTCACCTTCAGTCTGTGGATATCTTTTTCTATGAGATGTGTCTCTTGAAGGCAGCATATTGTTGGGCCCTTTTTAAAAAATCCAATCTGCCAGTCTATGTCTTTTAATTGATCAGTTTAAGCCATTACCATTCAGGGTTATTATTGAAATATGGTTTGTATTCCCGGTCGATTTTGGTTTATTTTTGGTTTTTAACTTGCCTTGGTTTCTCCTTTGATTGGTTTTTCCTTTAGTGTTTCTCCTTTTGCTGATTTTCATTGTTGTTTTTCATTTCCTCCTCATGTAATATTTTGCCAAGAATGTTCTCTAGTGCAGGCTTTCTCATTGTAAATTCTTTTAACTTTTGTTTATCATGGAAGGTTTTTATTTTGTCATCAAATCTGAAGCTTAATTTTGCTGGATATAAGATTCTTGGTTGGCACCCATTTTCTTTCAGAGCTTAGTATATGTTGTTCCAGGATCTCCTGACTTTGAGGGTCTGGGTTGAGAAATAAACTGAGATCCAAATTGGTTTCCCCCTGTATGTAATCTGAACCTTCTCTCTTGCAGCTTTTAAAATTCTATCCTTATTGCATATGTTAGGCATTTTCATTATAATGTGCCTTGGTATGGATCTGTTGTAGTTTTGTACACTTGGTGTCCTGTAAGTCTCTTGTATTTGATTTTCCAACTCATTCTTTATGTTTGGGAAATTTTATGATATTATTTCATTGAAGTGATTGTGCATTCCATTGGTTTCTCTCTGTGCCTTCCTCAATCCCAATAATTCTTAAATTTGGTCTTTTGATATTATCCTATAATTCTTGGGTTTTTTTCCCATTTGTTTTTATTTTTTGGTACCAAGGATTGACCCTAGGGGTGCTTAACCACTGAGCCATGATCACAACACCTTTTTTTTGGAGATAGGGCCTTACTAAGTTGCTTAGAGCATTGTTGAGTTGCTGAGGCTGGTTTGAACTTACAGTCCTCCTGCCTCACCCTCCCAAGCTGCTGGGATTTCTGTTTTTTAGACAGGCCCTGACTATGTTGCCAAGAGACCCACCTGTCTCAGCTTTATTAGCCTACACTCAGTAGCTGGGGCTATAGGCAGACACCATTATGCCCAGCTTAGATTTTGAATTTATATAGAATTCAAATATACCAAAATAGCATAGAAGTCAGAAATAGTATATAGCATATTCCAAGGTTATTACTTTGTGTGGGAAGGGATAATAGCATTATATTACATTATACTGTACTAAGTTCAGATTTCTTGTCTTAATCTATAAACACTAAAACAATAGTAAAGAAACATATAAGTACAGAATGAATATGTATAAATACAGCATAGAAATGGAAAAAAAACCCAATCAACTCAAAAGAATATTATTAAAAGAGAAAACGACAGGCAGAACAAATTTAAAGTAAATAGTAAGATTAGACATAAACATGTCAGTAATTGAATGTCAAAAGATTAAATACTGCAATTAAAGACATAAATTTTTAAAGATCTCAATTATGTGCTATTTAAGAGATATTCCTTAAATATAATAATTATGAAAGATTAAAGTAAAAAGGTATGTTAAATCTAGCCAAGAAAGTAAAAGAAAAAAATTCGAAAAGCAAAGGACTAGTTCAGCACAACAAGAAGCTCAATCTACCAGAAATTTGTAACAATTCTGAATTTGTATACTTCTAATAACATAGCCTCAAAATATATAAAGCATATTGAGGGCTAAAAGATGAAATAGAAAAAAAAATCACAATTATAGTGGAAAAACTTAACACATTTTTCTCAGTAACCAATGAAATAAGCAGACCCTAAGTTAGTAAGAATATAAAAGATTTGAACACCAAAATTGTAAACTTTTAATAAATGAACATATACAGCATATATCTATCAAGTGCAGGGTACACATTCTTTCAAAGCTACATAAAACATTTGCTATATTTGACTATATACTAAAAAAAAATTAGAAAATCTCCAATGTTTGGAAATTAAGAAAAAAAATATAGGAGACAAAGAATATATTTTGATGGAAATTGGAAAATACTCTGAGCTGAATAGTTGCTTAGGTAATTGAGAAACTGATTTTAAAATTTATACAGAAAGGCAAAAGGTCAAGAATATCCAACATGCTGTTCAAGAACGAAGCAGGAGCATGTTCTCTACTGCATCTCATGATTTCTCCAATTCATAAAATATGGTACTGGCAGGAGGATAAACCAATGGAACAGATGAAAAGTCCAAAACCAGATCAAGGTAGCATAGCCAAGCAATGGGGAAAAGATGGTCATGATTGTTAACTTTGTGCATCAAGTTAACTGGGTCACAAGTACCTGGACATTAGATTAGACATTATTCTAGGTGAGGTGTTTTAGTGAGGGCATTTTTGGACATTTAAATCATTAAGCTGAGTAAAGCAGATTGTCCTCCCTAATGTTGGTGGGCCTCATTCAATCAGTTGAAGGTCTGGATAGAACAAAAAGGCTGGCCCTCCCACCTCTAAGGGAGAATTCCTCTTGCCTGATGGCCTTCAGACTAGGACATGAAGTCAAATTGAAACACTGGTCTTCCTTGGTCTGGAGCCTGCTCATTCTCAATTTCTTTGGACTCAAATTGGAGCTAATCAGCTCTCTGCGGGGCTCCAGCTTGCCAACTCACCCGCGGTTCTTGGGACCCTTCTTGGGCCTTCACAATCACATGAGTCAGCTCCCAAACTTCATATTAATCAGGATTTTCTGGAGAACTCTGACTAATATGGTCTTTTCAATAAAAGATGCTAGGTTCATTGTGTACTCATGACAAAAAATAAATCTCGAATCCTTCTTCACACCAAATACAAAAACCAAGTAGATCAACTGTAAATTTAAGTGTCAATGCTAAAACAATAAAGCTTTCAGAAGTTTGCATAGGAGGATATTTTTATTACCTTGGGATAGAGAAAGATTTTTCATAAGATCACAAAAGCCCTAACCATATTGGAAAGATTGATCCATTTGACTACATTAAAATCAAGAACAATTGTGAAACTGGGTGTGGTCCCAGCTACTCAGAAGGTTGAGCCAAAGGATCACTTGAACTGAGGAGTTTGAGACCAGCCTGGGCAATGTGGTGAGACCCCTGTCTCAAAAGAAAAGAAAACGAAAAAGAACAATTGTGGAAGTCCATCAAAGCATTCTACCCCAATAAAGGAGGTGGTGACCACTCACTTCAGAGAGATATTTGTCATGTGAAGAGGAAACAGCTCAGCATGATTTCCTGGGTGATGTCAACTCCTGGTCACCCTTTGGGAGACACAACTTCCTCATAAGCACTCCAATCAAAAGAGCCACTGAACAATTCTTGTAAATTATTCTCGGTATCCATAGGTAACCCAGGGTGCACAGCTCACATGACAATGATCTATTTAAAATTTCTTGCTCAGGCACTTGAAATTTCTTTGCTTCCATGGTTTAGGGCTGTCTATAAAAGAGAAGGGGGACAGCTCAGATCCTAAAGGGCAGTCCCAGTAGTGAATCCCCACCCCAGCTCTGGAAGCACTCCTCTGCAAGTCCAGCATCATGAAGGTCCTTGTGACTTCCCTCTTTGTCCTCCTCTGCAACTCGATCCTCTGCTGCTGTGCAGAAGGTGATTCTGTTTCCCATCTTCCTTTAACGGTTGCTCCCTGTCCAGAAGTTAGATCACATCATCCAAGTGCTGTGGCTCAAGGACTCCCTTGTGAAACTAGACAACCTGGAAGGGCTTCAAAATAACAGTTGTTTTCTTCAAGAGGATCCTAAAGTTGCCTATTGATCTGGGCTGAGGATGGGAGTTGGGAGAGATTTTACCCTCATTTTTAGAAGAGATCATTGAAGTTTTACTTATTGGGTTTTTAGCATGAGCTAGAATCAAGGTCTATTTAGTTTCTGTTGGTCCTGCTAAGTCTTAGAATTACCTCAGTGGTCCCAAGAGTTCAACCCCTTAGATAACTTACATGACATACCTACTTTTCTCAACTACCTTATGATTTCATAGATTAGGAAAATAAATTTCAGCCAGGCACAGTGGTGCATGCCCATAATCCCAGCTTGGGAGCCTGAGGAAGGAGGATCAGGAGTTTAAAGCCAGCCTCGGCAACCTAGCGAAGCCCTAAGAAGTCAGCAAGACCCTGTCTCTATATAAAATATATTTTTAAAAAGGGCTGGGGATGTGGCACAGTGGTTAAGCCACTCTGAGTTCAATCTCTTGTGCTAAAGAAAAAGAAAAAGAAATTTCCCCAAAGAGAGTTAGGAGAAGGGAGTAGACTATTTAGAGAATCTGGTTCCCTATAGAACAAAATGGAAAGACAAAACCAAAGACTAAAGAAAGTAATGAGAAACAAAGAAACAAAAATTCAAATTATTTCTAGTTTTCTTTTTCCCTAAGCCTCAACTCTGAGCAATGCACTCACTCAATTTCTTCCTAACCCCCTCCAGCTTGTCTGTTCTCAGTAACTCCTTTTTTCCTTAGATAGTAGACATGCGCCATCCACCTGCTGCGTTTGATACATCTCCTATAAGACTGCCCACAATTCGTGGTTTCCTATTATGAGATCAGTGGTACATGTCCCACGCATGGTATCATGTAAGTATCAGTCCATCTGCCCAGCCCCAGGGTGACACAGGACAAGTAAGGGTGGGGACCCAGGAGTGGACCCCGGAGCAGTTCACGAGTGTACTATAGCTGGATAAGGAGCCCTTTGGGGGACCTAGCATGTATGCAAGACACAGAGAGGGGCTACTGGGCTGTTTGTTGACATGGGCTGGGACCTGCAGAGAGCCAGGGAAGACCTTCCCAGAAATGGAGGGAAGAAAAGAGAGAAGGAACCAGCAGAAAGAAATTCCATGCATCATTCAGGGAAGGCATGGGGGCCTCTGATATTTGGGGGATGATTTGTTGATGTAAAGTGTACCAGCCTCCATCTGCAAATGGGAATAAGATGAAGGAGCTGCAGGTGATCAAGAACATCCTCACTCAGTCTCTGTATGATATGTCTGCCCCTCCCTAGTTTTGTCACCAAAGCAGGCCATCACATCTGTGCCAATCCCAATAAGCCTAGGTTCAGGAATACATCAGGGACTTGAAAAAGAATTCTTGAATGATCCAGCAGGAACCAGTGAGAGGTGTGGGTAGATGGAGATCCAGGGGACTGTCCCTGCAACCCCAGAAGTCATCACTCCTATGGGTCCCTTCACCCTCCACTAACCATTCTCTGAAACCTTTCTTAATTTTAATTTAGTTAATTAAATGAGATATTGTAAATCATTTGATCCTCTCAATGTTTTCTCTGAGAAATCATATGGCACCCTCTTTTCCTAACCCTCTTCCCTGTCAGTCATATTGTGGTTGATTTGTACTTAGGGTGATGGTGAAATATTTTGTTCTTCTCTTAGGCCTTCTTGGACCAAATTTATCAATAGACACTTACTGAGCTTTTGTGATCTCTTTACTGTTAAAAAAAAAATAAAGTCAGAAATAATAAAAATTTCTTTGTTTTCTGAAGTAAACCTTGGACTTCTGTCTATTCTTTTGGTTTTGTCTTTCTGACAAATCATGTTCCTTGGAGGAATGATGGCATCCAAGCAGGAAAGGAAAGCAAGAGATAGAGAATGAGTGTCAGTCCTGTGACACTCAGCTTTCTGCTGGTGATACATTTCTTCAGATACATGAAGAAAAGTATTAAAGACAAATGCAAACCTCTATGCACCAGGGAAATCCACCACTTGAATGCACACCCGAGCCAGGCATTCTCTCGTGTACATTTATTTATGCATTTTCATAACTTAATGGTCCTTGTGAACAAAAGCTAACAGTTTTTAAGGACTATTCTGAACCATGACCTCTACTGAGATTTATACACACTGTCTACTCCAATTACCCTCATTTGACATGAAGGAACAGTTTCAGAGACTTTAGGAAGCTTGCCCAAGATCAGACTGCCATTAACGCTGGAATAAAGCCATGGACAAGAGCAAGGCCCACATTCACCATCAATCCCTAGGAAAGTGTCTCTGTGTGCCTCTGTTCCATATGAAACAGGTTTAGCAGGAATGCACGTTTCCCTAGTAAGAGACAGCCAACTCCAGGCAAGATGGCGCAGGGGGCCATTACCAGCACATTGCATAATTCAGAGAAAACCCAAAATCTTTCTACCCAGACTTGATCTCTAATTACCTTCTCAGTTGATTGCTGAGAAAGCAACAGACTAAGATGTCAAGTCAGAGAGAGGAATGGAGGGGCCACCATGAGCCCAGAAATCTCCCTACTGGCTATCTCCTGAATCATTCTGCCTTTCTGTAGAGCTTCCAGACCTGAAGAGGCCAGCAGGTCTCTGCCAACCCCGGTGTTGATGAAAGAGGAAACAGAAGTTTCAAGAGTTTAAGTAACTTCCTCTTGGCTACGTGATGAGCAATGTTGAGATGTGAACCTGGGTACAGTTGGGGCCTTATTTTTGTCCTTAATCAGGGTCATCGTGCCCCACAAGAATTAACCCAGCATGAGGAATTACTGCCATCCTGCCTTGTTCAGCAATCCAGCCTCCTGGGCTTTGGCTAATGAACAGGAGCTCCGCGTCCGGATTCTGCAGGGTGCCCTCTCCATGACTTCAGATCGGGCCCCAGCAGTCCATATCCCACACTCTTGCCTCTTGAGGTGTTGTTCCACCCAGAATAGATTTGACCTGACATTCTCTGTTCCACAACGTGGCTCCCACTCACCAGCTCACTTTCTTGGGTGGGCAATGGCAAGACGAGGCACATCCCTCTACTGCTTGTCACATCTTCGCTTTTCTCTTGCTTATCACACTAAATGTCAGAGTGCGGGCCAGGCCTCTCTGCTCGTCACCTCACTCGTTTCCCTTCCTCCTGTCCAGCCACACTTTGGACATATCGGCAAACATCTTGCCTAGGTAGAATGTCAACGGATGATGTAAGACTCTCTCCTCCCTTGGTGGCACCTCCAATCTCTTCAAACTCTTGCTTTGGAGTTCTTTCACTTGCCTTTATGAGAATAGGAAAGCTACCGCACACTGCCCGAGTGAGGATTCTCTCTGCTCCCTTTCTCCATTCTCCTACCTCTACAGACTGAAGGGCTGGGGGATGTGGAGAGCCAGTCCTGCCATCTCCAGGATATGCAATGCATCTCCTAGGAATGCTCTTTGGTGTGGTCGTTTTAGCATAAGAAGCAGCTTTCTGCAGCAAAATAAATCCCTTGCAACTTGTTAAGTTGCATATAAAAATCAAGGAAACCAGAGCAGTAAAATTGCCCAATACTGGAAAAGAAAAGAGCAAATTACTCATCAAATTACTTCAGAACTTTGAAATTTAAGTGAGAAATCCGCATCTACTTCCCCAATTTTAGAAAGAGTATACACAACTTAGATGAACTAATATTTTTTTATATACCAAAACAAATGAATAAGAAAATAACAAAGAAATATTCTATGGTTTGGATAAATGTCCCCTAATGGCCCATTTGTGAAAGGCTCAGTCCCCAACCTGTGGCACTATTAGGAGGTGGTGGAACCTTTAAGAGATGGGACCTTAGTGGGAAATCTCCAGGTCATTGGAGATGTGCCCCAGAAGTGGAGAGTAGGACTCTGCCCCCCACAGCCCTTTTTCTTTTTCTTTCCAGCAATAACAGAAGCAGTTTTGCTGCTTGTCATGACATGCTTCTTCACATCATCATGCTTTTTGCCCCAGAGGCAATAGGGCCATCAATCATGAAACAAAACCTCGAAAACTGTGAGGTAACATAAACCTTTTCTCTCTCTCTCTTTTTTTTTTTTTTTTTTTTTTTTTTTGGTACTGGGGATTGAACTCAGGGGCACTCAACCACTGAGCCACATCCCCAGTCCTATTTTGTGTTTTATGTAGAGACAGGGTCTCACTGAGGTGCTTAGCGCCTCGCCATTGCTGAGGCTGGCTTTGAACTCACAATTCTCCTGTCTCAGCCTCCCTAAGGGCTGGGATTACAGGCTTGCACCACCGCGCCCGGCTAAACCTTTTCTCTTTATAGGTTGATTATCTCAGGTATTTGTTATCATGGCAGAAAGTGGATTAACACAACATACCCAAGTATATTAAATACTATAATTACATCTTTAAATGAAATTTAAAATTTCTCTTTATCATTATTCTTTCTTATTATTATTAGAATTGAAAATAAAGGTCCACCCAGAGGAGGTCTTGGTGGCACTGAATCCAACTGATAGGCAGGGGTGTTGGGGATCAAGTGAACAACAAACTCCGTGCCAATTCCTCCAGTATGCAGGCAGGTCAGAGCTCCACTCACATCAGGATGTTCAAGTTTACTTCCTCTGCCTTCTTGCTATTTATTTCTTGATGCCCAAAGACTTGTACACAAATATTCCTACTAGTTTTATTCAAAATAGCCCCAAACTTTATTCAAATACAACCCAAATGTCTATTAAAGGTGTGAGGGGACATTTTGTGAATTTTTATGTGGTTTGTTCGTAGAGCAAATGGAAAAATTTGTATTATACTCTAGTTTTTTCCTAATGTATTAATCACACCAGTGTAAATAAATTTGCATTTTTAAAAATAAGCATTATAGCGGAACTAACTCTACATCTGTTATATTTTGGATATTAGGTCTCCTCCAAAAGCTCATGTGTTAATACAGGAATATCCAGAGATGAAATAATTAGATCGTGAGGGATGTAACCTAATCTTAATTTGAATGAACAAACTTGGAGGTGGGTAACTGTAGGGAGGTGGGGCATGGCTAGAGGAAATAGGTCATGGGGAGAACCCTGGAAGGGTACATCTTCTCTAGGGCCCTTACCTGCCTCTCTTGATCTGCTTCCTAGCAGCCATGAGCTAAGTAGCTTCCCTCTGCCACAACCTTCTGCCATGATGTTCTGCCTCACCTTGGGTCCAAAGTGGTGAAATCAGCTGATCATGGATTAAACTATGAAACCATGAGCCAAAATAAACTTTTCCCTCTCTAAGTTCTTATCAGATATTTTGGTCACAGTCACAAAATTTTGGTCACAGTGACACATCTGTGCAATGGAATACCATTCAACAACAAAAAGGACCCAACTATAGATATGCACAATATGGATAAATATCCAAAATATGGTGATAAACAAATGAACTGAGACTGAAAAAGCTATACAATGTATTGTTAAACTTACACAATATTATGAAACAGGTGAAATTATAGAGACAAAAATCAGATCAAATTGCCAAGGACTGACTTCAAAGGGGCACAGATTGTACACATAAAAATGACCAATTATGTCTGAATTATGCCTCAATGAATCTGACTCTCTGTCCCACACACGTATATACAAAATCAGAGGGCTACATATAGAAAAACAGAACAAAATAACTAAACTCCAAAAAGTTACCTACTGAACCCTAACTTTCAATAGTCATGTCTAGGTTGGCATGAAAGTCTTGAACTCTAAGAAATCCCAGACACAAATCAAGTGAACACCCATCTGCCAACTCTTTCCTACAAGTCTTCACCAAAAGCATGCAGGGTGAGCAGGTAAAAGCTGGGGGCAGCAGAGCTAAGAGGAAAAGACCTGAGATACGTGGCGTCTTCACCATGTTCAAAGCAACTACACTCCAAAGGCAGGGAAACAGGATAACAGAAAGAAATTCGTACAAGTCTTTCTAGGTTTTGAGCTATGCAAAGTGGAGGGACAGCAGAAAAGATAAATTCATTCAAGGCACTCTAGGTATTGAAGGCAAGGAGTAGGAAAGGTGAAAGAAATCATTCTGGAACACTCTGGGCTTTTAGCTATTGATGTTGGGAGAGGAGAGCTTAAAGAAATCCTTCTGGAAGCACTCCAGTGCTTACAAGGCAGCTGCCTTTCAAAATCTATGATTAGAGCAAAGAGGCAAAGAGAAATCTCTCAAGGGGCAGAAAGCTGAGAACAGAACTGTAAAGAGAGATCACCACTGACCCAGATGGATAAATAGGCTATAACTTAAAAATATCTCCTGTGGTCTAGAAAGCTGGCAGCACTATGAGATCTTAAGAATCTTACCAGTGTTCCAATCCCAAAATCTACCAGGGGAAAATTATGATCCTGCTCACAAAACACTTAAAGCCAATGCAAACTGAGTCAAGTTAAAGCTGTAACAAAGCCCAAATCCAATAAAAGATCAGATTGAATCAGCCCCATACTCTAGCAGCCTGAGAGAAAAGGCATGCCTATTATGGGTGTATTATTTGCTTGAGTCCTATTGCTTATTTATATAAAATGTCCAACATACAACCAAAAATCATGAGACACGAAGAACCAAGAAAACATGATCTGTGACCAAAAGAAATAGTCAATAGAAGCAGAACCAGAAATTGCTCAAATGTTGAAAGTATCAAATGGGGACTTTAAAAAAATTAAAATATGGAGTGAAGGGAGGGGACGGGGTATAGGGATAGGAATGATAATAGAATGAATCAGACATTATTACCCTATGTGCATGTATGATTATATGACCTGTGTAACTCTACATCATGTGCAACCAGATGAATGAGAAGTTACACTCCATCTACGAATGTGTCAAAATGCATTCTACTGTCATATATAACTAATTAGAACAAATAAAAATATATATACATAAATTAAAATATGATTAAAGATTTGGTAGAAAATGTAACCAATGTGAATGAAGAATTGGGAATTTCTTCAGAGATATGGAAATTAATATAATCAAAATTTTTAAAGGAATGCTAGAGATAAAAAATAAGATTTTACAAATAATGGGCACATTAACTGGGCAAAGAAACAGATGGACAAACCTCAAATGTGGATCAATAGGAAGACTTTAAACTAAAACACAAAAAGAAGAAAAATAAAAAAGAGCGGGCTGGGATTGTAGCTCAGTGGTAGAGCGCTTGCCTTGCATGTGGGAGGCACTGGGTTCGATCCTCAGCACCACATAAAAATAAATAAATAAATAAGTAAAGATATTTGTGTCCATCAACAACTAAAAAGATTAAAAAATAAAAAATAAAAGCCAGCCTCAGCAACGGCGAGGTGCTAAGCAACTCAGTGAGACCCTGTCTCTACATAAAACACAAAATAGGGCTGGGGATGTGGCTCAGTGTTGGTCGAGTGTCCCTGAGTTCAATCTCCAGTACCAAAAAAAAAAAAAATTCATAGCATATAGATGGTAGAGTTTCAGTCCCCCAGCTTAGGGACTAGCAGCTGAGACAATATTGGCAGATTCTGGGGAGGCAGATGGATTTTGAGATATTGACAATGAGCCAAAAGCAGCCAGCTTTTGAAAAAAGCAGAGGGTAGGAAGAAGATGGAGTTCATGAACTTCAGAGCCATCACCCACCTCTGTTCTAAGCAAGATTCCATACCTAGGCAATTATTAAGAAATCCTTTGTTGGCACTTTAAAAAGGAAGTGGTCACTGCAAGTCAGCATGGGTGTAGTTAGGGTGTCCCAAGCTGGACTTCTCACTTCCTTTTCTGGCAACAGCAGACGACTGTAAAAGTGGAATGGAAGGAGCTGTTGATGAAGGATCAGATCTTCAGTGCTGAACAAACTCTGGGAGCAGATGGGAAAATAGTAAAATTCAGTCTGTCATGAGCCTGCACCGTTGCTGTATTATGCCGATATGCAAAAACAAAACAGCTTTACACCAAAAGAAAAAGCCTTTGAGTCTTAATCCTCCCCGTGTTCTCCTCTCCCACTTCAGCCCTTCTTTAAATAGAGGAAGCAGGATCACTCATGCAACACTGAAGCTCTGGGAAGAGGTCATACGGTTCCTCAGCAAAGCATAAAAGGGGTGCCTGCCTCTCCTGGAGCACTGCCTACCATGCAACCAGGGGTGCCTGACCAGTGATGCCTCTTCATGGATTGGGAGAACCGGGGCATTGCTATAAGTGTTTCTTCCATAAATCTAGCTTTGTGCCTGCACAGTGTGTGGCTTGCTGGGTGTTTGTTTGCCACCCTCTTGCTCAACAACGAATAAAGGAAGAAATGAGCACGTGGATGAATGACCTGAAAGGTGGTTCTAGGACTTCACCAGGGAGTCATCAAATGGGGACAAACTGGGATTTTATTGAGGGTTTTTGACTACTTGTTGCTTTATGGAAGCTAATGAGTCCGTACTATTGGGGAAAAGTGAAGCAAACTGAACTTCATTATTTTCTTTTGCTATTATTTTATTTCATTACTTATAGGGGTAGGTAACTATCGCCTTGTCTGAGAGTTTGGGTAGGCTCACATCAGAATAAGTGCCCCCGGGGGAGAGAGAAAAGTAATAAAAAAATTAGTCGTGACCAGAACAAAACAGATGATGGCAAGGAACCATGAACTGAGGGACAGGATTAATTTGAGATTAATTTCTGGGTACTTGACATTGAAGAAAGCCAGAAAGAAAGGAAGGAGGGAGGGAGATAGAAAGTCAGCTTTCTGACCTGCGCTGCTTTGGCTTTTCCGTAAGAATAGTGGTGACCAAAGGGAACCCGCTCCCCAGCATCTAATGCTTTCTAAAAACAAGCTCCTTGGGTTCAAGTCTTCACACTCCTTGCAGCCAAAGGAGCCCAGGGCTGTGGTGGAGCAGGCAGACTCAGGGCTTAAGAGGCGGGAGGCAACTCAGCCAGGAACATTTGGATGGTAAATAGGGAATGGGAAAGGGTGCCCTTCAGCTGGGTCAGAGGGAAAGAGAATGGGCAAATTCAAGAAAGGTAAGAAAAAGAGGAATTGTCACTGGCTGCTGTTTATTCTTGGAAGCCGAGCAGAGGGTCCCTTAGGAGAAGGCACCAGGACGTGCTATGAAGAGGCTCTTGGCCTCTAGTGAACAGCTGCTATCTTAGTGTGCTGATCCTCTACAAATATTTTCTCTACTCATTGGGACAACTTGTAAGGTAAGGATTATATGGTGCAAAAAACAAGATTAAGAAAGGCAAATATTTACCTAAGACTATGCAGTCAATAATTTTGGCAAGAGCATTCAAAATATGAACGTAGAGCTGAACATTTTGGTTTCTAATGTTACCTCTGCTGTGGACTCCGCATGACCCAGAAGAAGCTGCCCCTCTTCAATAACCTTTGGAGAGCAGATCTAGGTTTGCATTGTGGATTAAATGAACACAAAATATTTTCTTTATTTTTTTTCTTCTTGCAAGAGATGTTTAGCTAAACAAGGGAAAGGTGTTTATCTAAGGTGGAGTGTCATGAGCCTGTATGACTGTTGAACTGGTCCCCAGACATAGGCAGTGAATTGGACTGGAAATAAAGAAATAAGGGAAATAAGACAAACAAGCAGATAGAGATGAAGCGGGACTCGGTGGAGAAGCCAGCCCTGATGGGGTGTGATTAACCCAGAGCAAGCTCCACACGTTTATTATATAAGTTTAAACATCAAAAGGATTTACTGTGAGAAAGTTT
Source organism: Geosciurus inauris (assembly GCA_004024805.1). Lineage (NCBI taxonomy): Eukaryota > Metazoa > Chordata > Mammalia > Rodentia > Sciuridae > Geosciurus > Geosciurus inauris. The sequence goes on along the minus strand of PVHX01013552.1, from coordinate 6,792 downwards.
CTACAAGATAAACAAAAACGAGGCTTATGAGGGGAGCAGCACAATTAAAGCTTATCAGCCTGTGCTCATATCTCTTTTCTGCCTCCGGTCAGCTGGCACCTTAAGGCCATTGAACGTACCCATATTTCTTCTACCCGTGGGCAGCTGGTGTTTGAACTCAGAGCTATTGCACTAATAAAGTCCATGACAGACGTGAAATCCACCCTATTAACAGGTGACGCCAATCACCTGGGCAGTTTTCAATCAGCACGTTTCCACCAAGAAATTCCCAAAAGTGGAGTCTCACTGTCCAGGGCTTTGCGGTTCAAAGCAATGATTCGTTCACTGCTCCCAACAGTGGAGGGCAAATTTTTGTGTCATTCTTTAATATTTAGGAAGAAGGGAAATGTCTTGTTCACATGATGGTATTTTTCATAGCTCAGGTGCTATGAATATCTTAAACATTTCCATCAAAGTCCTCTTCAACCATCCTGACACTCATAAAGGAACTTGGGAAGCTGGGTGCAGTGGCGCATGCCTAGAATCCCATCGGCTCCGGAGGCTGAGACAGGAGGATGGTGAGTTCAAAACCAGCCTCAACAAAAAGCAAGGTGCTAAGCAAATTAGTGAGACGCTGTCTCTAAATAAAATATAAAATAGGGCTGGGAATGTGACTCAGTGGTAAAGTGCCCCTCAGTTCAATCCCCTGTACCAAAAAAAAAAAAAAAAAAGAACCTGGGAGTCAACCCTTCATCCTTCATCCTCAATATATCATCAGTCTCCTTGTTTTGAAAAACACTTTATATTCCAAATTCACCCATTTGTTCTATTCTCTGCTGTCCAGGCCCACATCATCTCTCATCTGGCAGCTGGCCAAAGCTTCCTGGCTGCATCTTCTCCAATTATTTCTCTGGAGAGTGATCCCTGGTTCAAAGCACTTCAAATTTATACCATTGCTTTTAGGATGCAAGTATAAAGAACTTAATCCACCTTCGCTAGCACAATGTGATCTCAGCCTTTCTCTCCAGCCCTTTTATACCCTTCTTCCCATTCTCCAACCAACCTATATTCAATTCCCAAAATTCACCCAAATTTTTCTTCCTAACCTTCCAAAAAGATGTTTCCTGTTAAAGGATAATGGTTTCTAATAGTTAGAATCATAACTCTCACATCAGTGTCCTAAAAAGTGTCAAAGATTTGATTTAAACCATTAACAAGGTAAACAATAAGAGGTTACCACTAGTTAAGAGGAGAACTCAGCTGGGTGCAGTGGCTCATGCCTGTAATCCCAGCAGCTCGGGAGACGGAGGCAAGAGGATCATGAGTTTAAAGCCAGCCTCAGCAATGGTGAAGTGCTAAGCAATTCAGTGAAACCCTGTCTCTAAATAAAATACAAAATCCCATATAGGGCTGGGGATATGGCTCAGTAGTTAAGTGCCTCCGAATTCAATCCCCGGTACAAAAAAAAAAAGTAGAATTCAGATATAACCTTATATATAGAAAATCCAAAGAATTCCACTAAAAACTAATATTACTAATAAATGGATTCCATAAGGTTGCAGGATATAAGATCAATATGCAAAAACCAATTGTACTTTTATACACTAGCAATGAACACTACAATGACAGAAAGCATTTGCATTTATAATTGTTTCAAAAAGAATAAAATACTCATTAATAAATTTAACAAAATAAATGCAAGATTTGTATGCTGAAAACTACAAAACACCATAGAAAGAATTTAAAGAAGAGCTAAATAGAAAAAAATATTCCACGTTCATGGATTAGAAGACATAACATCATGAAAATGGTAGTACTCCTGTAATCGCTCTACAAATTCAATGCAATTTCTATCTACATCCTAGCTAGCTTCTTTGCAGAAATTGACGAGCTGATCATAAAATTCCTATAGAAATGCAAGAAATCAAAAATAACAACAACAACAACAACAAAACTTAAAAAAGAAGAACAAAGTTTCTGGTGCCAGTGGTACACAACTGCAATCCCAGCTACTCAGAAGGCTGAGGCAGAAGAACCACAAGTTCAAGGCAGTCTTGCAATTTACCAAGACCCCCGCTCAAAATAAAAAGGTTGGGGATGTATGTAGCTCAGGGGTAGAGCACCTGGGTTCAGTCCTCTATACCAGAAAGGGGCAGGGTAGAAGGAGAAAAACAACAAAAGTTAGAGTGCTTACGTTTCCTGATTTCACAACTTACTACAAAGTTATAGATATCAAGATGGTGTGGTAGGGACACAGAATAAAGATATTGATCAACAGAACAGAATTGAGAGTCTAGAAATAAACTCTCACATTGACTTTTGACAAGAGTGCCAAGACAATTCAATGAGTTAGTATAGTCTCTTCAACAAATGGTTTTGGAACAATTGGATACCATGTGCAAAAGAATGGCATTGGACCTCTTACATGATACACCAAAACTAACTCAATGAGGAATTCAAACAACATACAGTTTTGTTAGGAATAAGGAAAGCTGAGATAAATTTACAAATATATGCAGATTTGTCAATATCCAAGCTGGGAATATAGCTCAGTCAGTAGAGTGCTTGCCTGGCATGCACAAGGCCCTGGGTTCAATCCCCAGCACTATCCAAAAAAAAAAAAAAAATGTTAATATCCACAAGTGGAAATCAATTGTTCCCATCAGATGAAATTCATTGACATTTCTATAGGTCAGAATTATTAGCATTGCCATAAATTTTCTACAATTTACAGGGTCCTAAAATAATTCAAAGAGAATGAAAGGGATCACGAACAACAACAACAACAAAAACACCTTTAAAAAGAACAAATTTGCTGGGTTCAGTGGTACACACCTGTAATCCTAGCTACTTAGTATGGTGAGGCAGGAGGATCACAAGCTCAAGGCTTTCAAAGACTGTATCTCAAAATAAAATAAAAATTAAAAAGGCTGGAGATGTAGCTATAGAATCAGATAATCCAAAGGGGTAACACTAGAGAGGACAGTGATCTTTTGTCTCGGGAAGGTTTTATTGCAAAGTCACAATTTTTCTCAACATTCCTCTTGGAGGGTTTCCCCTTAGCCCTGGACACTCCTCGGATCTTAGGTGAAATGGTGATTTCTAGGAGAGGCCTTTCCTGCCCCCAAAACCAGTTTAGGATTTTCTGTTGTTCTGCTACAGATCACCCTGGGCTGTACTTTCAGATCATATATCACAGCTTGTAATTTAAGATTTATCGGTGGTTATATTTTTTACTCTCTAGTTATTATAAGAACACATTTCCATTTTGCTCACCACTATATTCCAATTGCTCTGCCCTTGGCTTCAGTAGGCACTCAGTAATTATAAGTCAATCTCATCTATCAACCAACCATCCATCCTATTCAACAAGCCAAGAGATGATGAGTGTCACCCAATATTTGGTAGTTAGCGTCATCTGTGATACTATAATAAAACTTAGGGCAATGCTAATAATTCTTACCTAGATAAAGGACAATTATGAGGGGAAAAAATAGGTTTTCGTTTTGGACTTCACCCTGTATTTTGCCTCACAGAAAGTTTAATATCTAAGCAAGTGTTTAATATCTAAGAAATCTATGCTTTCCTTGAAGACTTTGCATTTGATATGTTTGTGTTATTAACAAAGAAAAAAGTTTTATTTTCCTGCTATTTTGATTGGCTCTTTTCCTTTGTAGGGAATTTTAGGTCATATATAAAGGGAGATAAAGACTATTGAAGCTAATATTGGCCAAACGTGCTGGATGTGGAGGAAACTTCCTGGAAGTGACAGAGCAGATTCTGGCTAAGATGCCTTCTGAAAGTAACCAATGAACCCATACATCTGTTTTGTTTCATTACATCTGCCAAGACAGGATTATGTATCTTTGTGTCTCTGATGATGATTTTGAATGTTCCAGACCCCTCAATTTTCTGAATGAGGTAAAGAAGACATTCCAGACTACTTATGATTTGAGGGCACTTGTGCCACAGATAGCAGGTCCTCAAGTGTCTTGGCTGCACACTTGAAGCATCCCTCTGAGAACAAGGGCCTAGACAAAGTGATGGAGACTCAAGCCCAGATGGATGAACTGAAAGGAAACATGGTTAGAGACACAGATCTGGTAGTTCCACGTGGAGAAATATTGAAATCATTGATAGAAAAACAGAAATTCTCATGGATTCACCTGTCACCTTCAAAACTACCAGCAGAAATCTTGCTCAAGCCATGTGTGTGAAGAATATCCAAGCAGGGCACGGGGGTGCCTGCCTGGAGTCCCAGTGGCTCAGAGGTGGAGGCAGGAGGATGGCAAGTTCAAGGCCAGCCTCAGCAACTTAATGAGGCCCTAAGCAGCTTAGAGAGACCCTGTCTCAAAATAAAAAATAAAAAAGGCTGGGGATGTGGCTTAGTGGTTAAGCACACCCCTGAGATCAATCCTCAGTACCAAAAAAAAAAAAAGTGTCAAGTCACAATTGTCATTATCATTATATTAGTTGTGTTCATTTATATTACTGCATCACTTCTCTGTGGTGGATTTACATGACCAAGCTTTGGGAAGAAATAAGAAAGAAAAAGTTATCATTAGCCAAGAGGAAAAGGGGCTAAAAGCAATTCATGTGGCTTAAGCATTTAGCTGCTGACAGTCCTGCTTTCATTTCTCCTTTATCCAGTTTTAATCCCCAGATTTATCTTTGTCCTATCAACCAATTTATTCCAGTGAACTTCAGACTGAACCATTCATTACAGCACTAGTCTTAAAAATGCTTTTGTGTGTTTCTTTGTTCTGTTAACCAGTGCCATCTACCTTGAAAAACATTTTGCTTTTAAGTGCACAAAGCTGTTGCCCAGGTGAAAACCATAGTCTTACGATGTCTACTAAAATCATAGAGGAGGGACTGGGGCTGCAGCTCAGCGGTAGAGCACTTGCCTAGCATGCGTAAGGCACTGGGTTCGATCCTCAGCACCACATATAAATAATAAATGAATACAAAAATAAAGATTCATCAACAACTAAAAAATATTAAAAAAATAAAATAAAATCATAGAGGAGCTGTGTATGTGCACACTGAAGTAGTCAAGAGACAGCATTATTACCCTCTTGTCTTAATGTCTTTGGTTACTGAAGAGTTTTAAGTGCTTCAAAACAATACTAATGAACAGTTGCTATTTTGGGAATTGAAATTAAACTGTTGGTGCTGCTTATCTCCAGGAGCATAGACAGGTTAGAGTATTACACATTTTTTTTAAAACATTTTTTTAGTTGTAGATGGACACAATTTCTTTATTTGTTTTTATGTGGTGCTGAGTATCGAACCCAGTGCCTCACGCATGCAAGGCAAGCGCTCTACCACTGAGCCACTATCCCAGCCCCTAGAGTATTACACATTTTTATTTCAATCAGATGGGAGACGTTTTCCTAGCCCATTAGATGCACATGGAATTATTCTTGTCCTCCTAGTATTCACTTTCGGGATTAAAGTTCAGTGCACAAATCATTTACTATATAATGAACAGCTTCCTATCTTCCATTTCCCCATTGTAGTTGATGTGAGAAGATGATGGTTTAAATATTGTTGAGGCTGTGGGTTTTTGTACATTCTTGTTCCGTGAATATTTTGAGCAATCATATTGTTTACGAATGGTTCATGAGGGGTGGGGAGGCAAATTCCTCTGAGTCATCAGGGAAAAAGAAGGGAACCACAGTGCATGTGCTAGCATTTTAGCTGAACAAGGGGAGGTGGTGTGGGGAATTTTTTTTTTTTTTCATTCTTGGAAAAGCCCAAACTGAATATAATCAGCGCCATTCAACTCCAGAGTTTGGAAACTGACTCTTGTTGAATAAAAGTTTGAGCATCACTTACGGTTTAATAAATCCTTTGATCTGTCAAATTGTGAAGAATTCTTTCATGAAACCTGAATGAATATAGATAGCAGATATATAGGAATAATACATAACAGTTTAATATCCATTTTTCTGCATTGTAAGAAAATTGAGATATAATCATACTGCTTCAGCTACTCTGTCATCTGTTATAGTTGGTGTGTGTCTGAAGGGAAGACATTTGCTACCCTAGATTGAATTACATTTATTTATCAATAAGTTGCCATCGCATGGAAGTTATATTTCATTTTTCTCCTTTCTCAATGAAAGAACAAATTAGTCTATAGAACCTAGCCACCTGTTAAGCCTCGTCATGTACCTTGAATATATGTGTGTCCTTCAGGATATCTTTCCTTCTACCTAAACCATTCAATTCATGCTCCCTGCTTCATCTATTTGACATGCACCATAGGTTCCCTGGACCTCTTTTCTTGTTGATCTGCATAGCCCAGTTGTTTGTCCAGTCTTCTTTATCAACATTAGTACCTTGCACTGCCATTTCCTATTGAAAAATACATTTGTTCCAGAAAAACTTTTTTCATAGTTTCTTTTTAATGTTTTTATTTATATATTCTAATTAGGTTTACATGACAGCAGAATGCATTTTGATTCATTGCACACAAATGGAGCACAATTTTCACTTCTCTGGTTGTACACAACATAGAGTCATACCATCTGTCCAATCACACATGAACCTAGGGCATTATTGGCCATCGCATTCCACCATTTTTCCTGCCCCCATGTCCCATCCCCTCTCTTCTCTCCCCTTTGACCAAAGTTTCTCCATTCTTCCCATGCCCCTCCCACATTATGGATCAGCACTTATCAGAGAGAACATTCAGCCTTTGGTTTTGTTCCAGAAAAACTTGGCATTCTTTTATTTATTTATTTATTTTATTTTTTTTGGTACTGGGGATTGAACTCAGGGGCACTCGACCACTGAGCCACATCC
>PVHX01013551.1:0-54283 GCA_004024805.1 Geosciurus inauris | reverse complement strand
GGTAGCTGTATGATGATATCCAGAAGCTGGCTGGGAGATGGTATTTCCACAACTTCAACCTCTGGCTCTGGAGAGACTGACCACAGCGTCCGTCTAGGCCGCCATCTTGGAACCGCGCCAGTAATATTTATTTTACTAAGTAATTTTAATATAAGCATTAAACTTCAAATGTGAAGTAAATATGTAATTTAAACAGAGAAATAGATTTATTCCTCTTTGTAAGTTAATTTGGCCAGCTATATAATCTTTTTAAAATTGCATACATTATTAAGGAAATTCATTCCATGGATTAAAGCTCATGTTTAGAGAAAATCTAAAAGGTTACCGAATGTTGAATGCAAATTTATTAACAATATTAATAGATGTGACGTATATGAATTGATTTGGGAATCTCTGAATGTATTAATTTCACAAAGTTATTTTACTTACTGGACCACTTACTATGGCACAAAAATGAAATGTATTATATTTATTGAACCATTAAATGTGAGTCTGGTATGACAAGAAAATTAGTTGGCCATACAAGAGTAAGGTGGATAGGAGAGCAGAAAATAAGCAAACAAAAAATATCTAAGATTAACTACCCAGTTCTGCACCTGGGTGTTGGGGTTAGCAGGAAAACAGCAATTGTATGTAATAGCCTTTCCATTTTTATCCATTGTAACTCATATGATTGTCAACTTTAAATGATACTGTGATTAGAAATAAATAAATGTTTTATAATTATTTTTTTCAACAATGCCACTAAAAAATTGTATGACTTGAAGCTATAAAAATTGATTTCATATTTAGCACTGTGTTTCTCCTGAACCGCAGGGCACAAAAAGTTACGAGCATTTGTGTCCTGGTAGCACAGGCAGAGGCCTGAATGGGCGGGCACCTGAGGCTAAGTGGACACAGGATGAAGATAACCCTTTCAAAGTGCTGAATCCTGTGTGTTCTTTCACAAAGCCATGCTTTTGGAGAAAATGCACATTAAAAAAAATTATTGTCCGGCTAAGGACATCCCAGTAATGCACTCTTGCTGTTTTGTTTGGTTTTTGTTTGTTTGTTTGTTTGAGGGGTCACATAGCTGAAATATAGTCCAATTTTCTACAGATGGAATTTGAGTAATTTACTGGCCTCATTGTGAGCTATTTTTAAATGCCTTTCTTCCTTCCTTCCTTTTCTGTTTTCATTCTTTGTCTCTGTCTCTCTGTTTGTCTGTCTCTCTCCATTTTATTATGGACTAGGAAAAATTCCCTTCTTAATGTGATTTTACTTCTTTAATAAGAGCTATAGAGTTTATAGTATACAATTTTATATATATCACAGAAGTTTGTAAAAGGAAGTATATGCAAAAATCAGTGATTATAGGAAACCATAATGCACAGTGGCTGAGCTCTCACTAACTTACTTAAGCTATAGTCACACAGACCAAAATAGTATCAAGGCCTTAGTGTCTGCAAGAAAGCATATACAATGCATATCCCACATTCCCACAGACAGTATCATACACACAAATGAAAATGAATGAGAATAGCCCATACTTATTTGTGATTTACATAATAGCCATAAAACTTCTGATGTTTAGAGAAAATAATAGGTAGGTATTATCTAGTTGTTATATATGTGTAGCCTATATAAAGAAATATTATCTAAATATAGATGTTATTTATACAATGCAAAAAATCAAAATATATGCATCTATAGAACTTATACAGTTCCTGTATATATATTATGTATAATATGTTATATAGTATCTATACATTACACTTATGTTTTGTATGGTTAGTCATAAAGTGTTGAAAAGCTTGAGATGAAGACCTCATATGCATAGTGTGTATGGATTTTCAATATTATTGCAAGAAATTTTGCAAGAAATGCAAAATTTAAAGTCATTATATTAAGAATCTAAGTCCCTTTTTTTCTGACGAAGGAAACTGAATGTAATCAATTACAGATTGATTTTATCAAATTTAGTAATCCCTCATCCTATTTAGGTTCCTAAACTCAACCAAATGTAAGTTCTGCCACCCCTCCCCCACCTTCCCACTGTTCAGAGTGACTTAGCTCCTGGTTCAGGGTTCCAGGCAACACTCTGTAGGCACCCAAAAGTAGTGTCTTCAAACTTGAAACTGCTTTAAAATCCCCTGGATGGCTTATTAGAACACAAACTACTGTGCTCCGTTTCCAGAGTTCCTGATTTAGTAGGTCTGGAATGGGGCCTGGGACTCTCCCTTCTTCCTGGTTTAGGGACCACACTTCGAGAACTGGTGCAGTATGGCATACTTGGCATGTACTGATCTTGTGTCTTTTGAACCTGCTGCTGAAAACAGTTCACTAGACAAGTACTACCCAAATCCCTTATGCAGTCAGGAGAACTTCCTGGGCTTTCTTTACTTTCTGGCAACCTGGAAGATTTAGAAGATTGACATATTCCCCTTCTGCCTGGCCACATCTAGCCACCTGTTATGGTTTGGATCTCAAATATCTCCCAAATGTCCATATGCTAAAAAGCTTGGTCACCAGTCTGTGGCACTATTGAGAGGTGATAAAACCTTTAGGAGTTTGGGAATTCGTGGAAGGCAGTTAGGTCATCAGGGGCATAAACTTGAAAAGAATACAGAGATGCTAGTCCCTTCCTCTTTTTATCTCTCTTTTCCTTTAATTCCCAGTCACTGTGAGGTGAATATCTTTGTTCTATCACAAGCTCCCGACTATGATGTCCTGCTTTACCACAGACCCCAAAGTAATGGAGCCAGCCAATCATGGACTAAAACTTTTGAAACCATGAGACAAAGTAAACTATTCCTCATAAGCTGTTTATCTCAGGTATTTTATCATAGTGACAGAAAGCTAACATGCCACCCTTCTTGTTTATCTGGTACTTCAACTTTCTGCTGCAACTTTAGGCTTCACTAAGCAAATAGGACCAAATCCCATCTAAATAAAATTGCTCTACACTTGCTTTACACCCTTAAAATATGTTTAGGAGCCCCTGTATTATCACCTTCACCCACTGGAGCCTTGCCCAGAGAAGAGGGAAGGAAGCCGCCAGTTTTTGCTTTCCTCAACTTCCCTTTTTTTTTCCACTGAGCTTCATCTCCTCTGAAAAATCATCCATTCCTACATTGTCACACATTCATCTCAAATGTTATGTCTCATTTCACTTGAGACATAACATTTGGGGGTCCTATAAATATTTCTCTCAAGAAAAACCTAATTATTATTATTAAAATGCTTTAACCAATATTGTTTTTAAGACCTATTTTAGTGATTAAACACAAAATTTTCCTTAGTTTAAAATTAAGACACAAATTTAATTTTTAAAAGGCCACAAGAAAACTAGTCAAAACATGAGTTAAACCATTAAGTCCCAGGTTTGTAATGCAATGAATATTTCAATGAAATTGACACAGGTGGATTAGAATAGGTTGGAAAACATATCCTATAGCTTAAATATAATTATATTAATTAATGCTGATCAAAATATTATTAGGTAATTATAATACAAATGTATACTATGTAATTATATTATTATTACTTATATTATATGCTATATACTATATTTAAATTTTTATAAGTGTTCCATATCTGGTATGATAGGACAAAATATATAAAAAATGTTAAATTTTCAAAATGCTACTCAGTTTACATTCATTTGGTCAGTTTTCCAATGGAAAAGTACACTTACTATATTTATTCTTTTGGTTATAATAATTACTGATGTCCATTTAAAGTAAAACAATGTACTTTCATGGGCTACTGCTAGACTTATTTTGTCATTTTACAAGACATATCCAGAAGGCCTGACTATAAGTATGTCAAAGGTGATAATCTCTCACCTCCAGAGATATCTTTGGCCACCTAGGTCAGGTGGCCAGATCTCTCATGTCTGGACAGAAGGTGTATGTTCAGATTCTTTCAGTCCTACCTTCATAATCCTTTACTTTGATCCTCAGATGAAGAGTCTGAGGAAAGCAGAGGCTGGAGGTGTATTTGAGTGAATTTATCCTGAATATAAGCTGAGTTTACTGTATGTATCCAAAAGTACAAACTCTGTCAGTTGCATATGGAACATTGTGAAAATTAACACATACACTTACAAAAGTACATGCAGTTAAAAGGACTGCAAGAGGAAATAAAAGCTAACTTTACTGCTGCCTCTATTCTGCCTAATATAGGGAAATAATAGATTAAAATCATTAATGAACAGCAAATTAATAGGGTAACAGTGAGATAAGACAGAAACCTTAACGCTGGAACTTTTAAAAGAGTAACCTTTTGGCAATTAAAACTCAGTGAGCATATATTTGAACAAAACTAATTATGACACATACATAGGTATGTGTATATATAATGTATATATAAACACATTTATTCTTTTTTATATTAATAGCTGCTGATCAGTGACCTAATTTATGTAAAAACTTCAATGATGTGTCAATGTATTAAGTCTGTGACACAAAAACTATTATCCAAATTTTACAGCTAGTGGAACAAACTCAGAAGGGCTAAGGCAAGTTTTAGTTCAAAGAGTGACTAAACATGAATTCACAATAGGTTTGTCTAAATACCCAAACTGTAATTATATTAATTCTGATCTTTCTGACTTTTTAATTTATCCAAGGCTTTTGCATTAAAATTTAGTATTCACTCAACTATTCTAGATGGTAATGAAAAGATGTCATGTGCATATTTGAAGGAATTATGGGACAGGCTAAGATAAAAAACGAAGGTTAAATGAGCAAGGTTGAAATTATCAGCCTCAGCTATGATTTGTAAGTCTTCCAGTTTTAAAGAGTAAGGAATAATGGACAAATTATTAAGGCCAGTTGACACCAGTTAGTTGAGAGTTCTGGCAGTAACTTGAATAATTACTTTAGCGATGTAGAGAAAGAGTGGACTAGGAAGCAAAATAGAGTTGCCAGAGAATACTGGCATTCTACATAAATACCAGGAAGACAGATTCATAATGCAGCGCTGATCTACAGAGGTCCAGGCTATCCCCTGATATGGAGAAAGTTAATTGTGTGATCAGTTGAGTCGGGGCATAGAGCTCTCATATAAAACGAGTCCTTCAATTGCCACTGAAATCACCCAGATTCCAAGCCAAACATGGGTAGACAGGAAAACTCTGATATAGTAAAAGTGTTTTCAACATATAAGGGGCAAGAAAAGAAGAATAGAAATTACACATGAGTTGCCAATGCAACTTGATGATAATTTACAAGGAAGAGAACTAATTGAAACTCTCAGCAAATGTTTTGATATTTTTCCTGATTATAGATAGTTGTCTTTTTAGTCCCTTTTTCTTTATAAATGAATGTTTAAAAAGTACAGCAAGAATATTCTTATGGACATAACATTTTGCTGTCAAATTAAAGAGCATCTAAAATGTTCTTAGTTTAATGCATCAGAGGTACATAAGCAAAATAATTCATTTCAAAACAAGACACATGTACTTTGAGTACAGAGAAAACCATACTTGATTATTCTCTATTTTTTCTCTTTATTTAAATCATATAGTACCAAATACTAAATGATACTACATATATACATAATATAAAAAGTTGAATAAATATTTTTTTCTTATCAATATTATTTTTGGTTATTTAAAATTTTTTATTTGTTCTTTTTAGTTATACATGACAGTAGAATGTATTTTGACATATTATATATACATAGAGTATAACTTCCCATTTTTGTGGCTCTGCCCTAAACAATCAGGTCAAACTACCTCACCCCCTCACCATGCCCAACCCCTACCTATTGTAAGTCAGCATCTGCATATCAAAGAGAATATTTGCCTTTGGTTTTTTGAGATTGGCTCATTTCACTTAGCATGATAGTCTCCAGTTCCATCCATTTACCAACGAATGCCATAATTTCATTCTTCTTATGGAAAATTAATCTTAAATAGATATTGTGGCTATAGTATTATTAATATCCCCATGATACTATTTAAATGTGGCTTCAAATAAGTTATTTCTTTTAATTATTTGAGAAAATACATTTTAAAAAGCACTTTGTTGGCTTCGAAATTTTGGAGGTTTCCATTTTATTTTGTTCTTTTTTATTCTGATTTATTTTCCACATCTGCTTAGCCTAGATTCTAAATATTACTTCAATGTTTGAAAATATGTTAAGTATATATTTTCAGCATAAGCATTTTCATTTTTCAGTTATTAAAGTACTGATATTATTGAGTAGTCAAATTCATGAGTCCTTAGCCAATGCAGTTTATATTTCTGCATTATTTATTTGACAATAGGATAATAGTTTGCCTAAAGTCTTCATGGGTACAAAACAAACTTCTTTTTAGATTCACATTATTTTAATAACAAAGTCTCCAATTGTCTACATTTCAGTGTCAATAAAATTGACATGTGGAACAAGATATAACTATAAATTATTCACATCCAGATAAGCATTCCTGTTTTTACAAAAGCTTATCATTGGGGAATCACAGGTATCCCTAAGATGAGCACAGCTGACCAGGATACTTATGCAAGGGGTAAAATGACAATAAATTCAACTGTATAACTACCAAATGTTGCTAACAGGTGTGATGATGTAATTAATGTGGAATCATTTTTCAATATGAGATTACACAGACTTTTAAATAAAGTGTCCAATAGTAAAATTTAGTAGACAAATGATTTTCAGGGGAAAAAAGACAATTACTACCACTCTGTGTTCAGCTCTGTGCTAGATACAGAGACTGTAAAGAAAAGATGCCATTTCTGATTACCAAACAGTGACAGTTATACCCCCTCCTAGGTTGATGTAGTTTGGATCTGGAATGTCCTCCAGAGATTCATGTGTTGAAATCTTGGTCCCCAAAGCAGCAATGCTCAGAGGTGGGGCTTTTGGGAAGTGCTTGGATCATGAATGCTCTGACTTTATTGGTGGATAAATCCACTGACAAGTGAATGGACTGTGGGAGGTGGAAGAAACTGTAGTCAAGGGGGACATGGATGGCGGGAGTAGGTCAATGGGGCCATCCCCTTGGGCCTGGCGCCTTCCTCTCTCTTCCCTGCTGCCATTAGCTGAGCAGCTTCCCTTTTTTGCACCCTTCCTCCTTGATGTTGTGCTTTCTCTCAGGCCCAAAGCAATGGAGCTAGCCGACCAGGGACTGAAACCTCCAAACCATGAGCCAAAGGAAATCTTTCCTCATCTAAATTTTTTTTCAGGTATTTGTCACAATGACAACAAGCTGATGAACACATAGACTAAGTACAAGCCAAATTTAAAACCATGAATAATTTTTTCAGTAATTTTGGTCTGCAAATGAGAAGATTTAAATAAAATTATTGGATGTGATTTGATTGATATGTTAGTGAAGGTAGTCAAATCCAATTGCACAGTGCCCCAGAATTAAAACTGGGCTTAGAATTGTTTAGATTTTTTTAAAAAAGACATCCAAATAACTGTTTAGCTTTGCATGTTGCAAATAATCATGATTTTCCTGCTTAGTGTGTCCTCAGGAGCAACACCTGCACATAGTACAATCTATTAAATAGTGTTAAACAAATTAAATAAACAATTTATAATCACTGAATAGTAATATTTTAAAATATTCCTCCTGAGATCTTGGCAGAATGATACAAAGTGATTTCATTATGCAAATGGAAAACAAATTACAATTATCTGAGATAAAATGTAATTACTCAGGAGCACTGGCTTATGTGAATGGTTGATTGAATCTGACCATTCTATCTTTTTTGAAATATAATTTAGCAGGTCTGCACCTGAATAGGAGAAGAAAAATTTAAATCAATTCATTTAAAATGGATAATTCTGGAGTAGTTCACAACTGAATAGTCTTGCTAGCTAAGAAAAAAAAACATGTCTTGCAAAATTAGTGAAATGCTTTCTGTATTGCAGAAGAGTGTCTTTTGACTCAGGGTTTGCCCTTTTCACTGACACTAAGCCATCTTATAACCTATCCAGTGTGAGTCCTAAATGTTGGATTATACACATGAGCAGGATCCTCCATTCATTATCAACTCTTACATTTATTCAAATCACATGCTCACTACTTGCTCCAGGCATGGGGAATGTGATACCAATACAAGACAAATCTCCTTCCTCCTGAGGCTTACACACTTATAATCAATACTCAGCAGAGACCTTAAAAACACAAGATGATTCCATATAGTGACAAATACTATGAGGATAATAAATTGTAGGTCAAAGTTAAGGTCATTGTGGGTCAAGGTTAAGGTCACTTGCAGAATGTCCCTTTCAAGCTAAGTCTTAAAGAATGAAAAGGTAAAGCCATGCCAGACTCACATGAAAGAACATTCTTGTCTGAGGAAATGCAACAAAGCCCTGAAAGAGGAATCAACGTGGCATGTCTGTGGGGCAATGAAAGACCAAGGTGCCCTGAAAATAGTGACGAGCGAGCAATGAGAACTGAACTTACACAGAAACCAAACCCTGTGGCATACAGCAGGTCATGGTTCATAGGGGATTTGATTTTAAATTGAAAAAGAAACCAGTGGAAGGTTTGGAGCACTTGCGGGCCATGTTCTTATTTAGGTTCTGAAACCATTACGCCGGTCCTACCCAAATGGAGGAGGGACAAAGATTGAAACAGAAGTGATGATGGTTTGACCTATGATTTAGAATGATAGTTGGAAGGATTCAGAACCAAATTTTGAAAACAGTGTCCTAGAGCTATTAGTTTGAATATAAAAGATAAAGAAAAAAGAGAAAGTAGTAAATATTCTTTAAAATTTATTTTACTATTTTATTTTTTTAAATGCTAAGAGTAGATTTAGATTGTATCATGGTTTCTCAACTGCAGCGCTTTTGATCTGCATCATCCTTTGTTGTGGGACCTGTCCTGTGCTTTCTTGAATGTTTAGCAGCATCCTTAGCTGCAAACCACTAGATACCAGAGCACCTCTAGATCTGAAGAGTAGACAAATATCCCCAGACATTGCCCTATGTCCCTAGGGAAAAATCTTCCCTAATTGAGAACTTCTATATTATATAAAATGATACTTCTTTATAATAACATTACAAATATTAGGCAATGTTTACCAAGAGGGATAATAATTTTTATTCTTAAAACTTTCAATTAATGATATGCTTGCATCTGTTTTTGTGTCAATCTCTTCAGATGTGTTATTTAGCAATAAACAGTTGTCATTATATTTAGAGAAAAGAATCTGCCGTAGATTGATTAGAAATCCTGCCATGCCATTCACTCTGGGGTTCATGACCATGCTGGTAGATCTTTCCTCATGGTGATTATTTTGCTTGTAAAACCTGAAAAGCACTTAGACAGGTTCCTGGAACATAGTAGGCACTCAATAAACTGTCAGTATTTTTGGTGAATCATCTACTCAGAGAGAATCCTGTTGACCTCTGAAGGGGGGAGTTCCAAAAAGAAAAATATTTTCCTCTTTTCCAAGTATTATACCTGTACTTCCTGTGAAATAACAGTATTACAAGAAATAGATTTATTTATATTTGATTTTTGGGTCCCTGCCATGCTAAGTCCCAGTAACAGTACTGGATATTTATCTAAAGGCTTCTCTGGGCTGGTCTCCAGGGATCAGGAACATATCTACCTACCCTCATTTCCTCTCCTTTCTCAACATAGGGACATTTCTCTGGCAAGTGACTGTGAATGCAAGGGGAAACTTTGTAAGGTGTGGAACATCTGGGTCTTCTTCAGAGATAAAGGGTATAAACAAGCTTAACAGTGATATTAATTTTCCATTGAATTTGTGATATAATAAAGAAATTCATTCTTTCTCTTGTAGCAAATACCACATTAAAAATTTGAACTTTCTCTTTATAAGTCTACTAACATCATGAACCATATGCTCCAGCCTCAGAGCAATGCTATTAGAAAAGAAGGTGCAGACCAACAACTATAAGCAACTACAAAATATCTCAAGTAATCTTTATATTTTTCTCATACTTTGAACAGTAAGCATAGTCCATGGCAAAACATAACACTTTCCTTTTCTTTTCCATATAAATCCTTTACAGCTTATATCTACCACCTCTAAAATTTCTTCCCTGGCCCAATTCTACCCATCTCTTTTCTTCC
Organism: Geosciurus inauris; assembly: GCA_004024805.1. Taxonomy (NCBI): domain Eukaryota; kingdom Metazoa; phylum Chordata; class Mammalia; order Rodentia; family Sciuridae; genus Geosciurus; species Geosciurus inauris. The sequence continues at coordinate 44,226 of PVHX01013551.1, read as the reverse complement.
ACTCTGTCCCATAACCACTTCTCATTTTCAACCTGGAACATAAAATTCAGAATGATGAATCAAATAGAGAATGGGGGAAAAATGTATGGAGACCAGCCTACTTATTGGTGGACAAAAGGCAAAAAGTAAGGACTGATGGTATATTTTATCTGATCACAACAGGATGAGATTTTTTCCAGACGATTTTCTTCATTCCTAAAGATATTCCCATACCTTGGATTTACCTCTTGGTCATATCAAGAATCACTTGGTGCATTTGTGTACTCTGCTGCCAGTGCATTCTCTTGACTTGCTCCCTTTTGCCAGACCTTCCACTGCCCTTCAGCCAACTCAAGGTAATTAGTGTATGTCCATCATCACAAGTCACATTTGCAAATCCTCCATAATTTGTGGGCTAAACAGTTTTAATACAGGCTAAATTGCTACAGTAAGAATGCTTAGATTATGTTAATATTTAATATAAACTTGTTTAATTAAACTGTTCAACCACTCTAAGCACCCATAACTTTCTGCCTTCTGCGTATGCTCATCTTCATCTCCATGCTATTACATTGACATGTTTCTCCCTAGCAAACCCCTTTATCCATCCTCTTCTTTCTAACTTACTATTATACTCATGTTTGGGGCTTGATTCAAATATTTCTATTGAAGTCTTCCTATTCTTTTAACTCAGGATAATTCCTCTATTCTAACAAATGAAGCATTAATAATTTATACTGTACAAGATGTCACTTGACTATAAATTATATTGTACTAATTACAAATTGTTTCTACTTTATAAGCCTCATTTCCTCAATAAGATTGTAAGATCTTCAATCAATGGGGCTCAGTAGAGTACAACTAGGGAAGATTTATCTTAGTCATCACGAATAATAAATGAAATGTCATTTTGATGTCTTTATTATAGAAGTTATATTTACTCTTACTCTGTGTCCCACTAATGCCTGTTATTTCCATGGGTACATATAAGATATTCAATAAATACATGTTAGCTTTATATGCCAAATATGTAAATAATTTCATTATTAATACTTCAAATGTGCCTCTTTTATTATTGGATTTGCCTGTAATACATGAACTATAATACATGAGCTCTTGAGAAGAAGAGCTCTATATAACTTTTAAAAATACATACTATTTAATCATACTAAAGATTTTATTTCCCTAATCAAGAGAAATAAAATTGTAAGTGCTCAAGTTAGAATTTAAGCAGTGGTTCTCAATCTTTAGCATGAATCAGAATCACTTGAAGAGACTGTTAAATCCCAGGAGTTTCTGATTCAAAAGGCCCAGGTGGGGTGGGACCCAAGAATTTGCATTTCTAACAAGTTTCTTAGTGATACAGATTCAGTTTTTCCTAGAAATTCACTTTGAGAACAAGAAGAGGAAAACCAGCTATTTCAATCACAGCACTGCCATGTTCCAAGAGCATGAAGGAGGAAGGAAAAAAGCCCAAGGAGATATATTATTCTTGGTAATTTTATTCAAGGCAAGATATTCAAACAAATAAGGCCAATTTTCTCAGAAACAGGATAGCAGATTGTTTTCACTGGCTTAGGATAATAAGTATGACTCACCGATCTCAGTTTCATTTAAATGTATCCAGATGTCCCTATTTCAAGTCTCAGGGTCCCAACAAGTTCCCCATGATACTTTAACTTTCCCATGAGAAACTTGGCAAAACTGTGAACCCAATGTATCTTGTAGCTCTGAAACCTTCCAAATTAAATGTTTGTTCTTTTAAATAAAAATGTTTCTGTGACTTCATAAATAAGACATTCTTCTAGGGATACTATAAAAGCTTCTGGTTCTCTTGTCATGATCAGATATAGGACTTGACTTTGAAATGTTTCTTTGTAAATTTTTAATAAGAAATCCCAGGCAGCTGTGTTGGAGCTCATTCCTACTTTCAGGCAGAAGGTGAGGCATATATCTCTTCCCAACTCCTTGTTCAGTGACATCCCACTTATAGTGTGATACTGGTCATTGTAAGAATATTTACACCAAGGAAATTGGCCATGCTTACTTTTTTTTTTTTTAGAGACAGTTGTTAAACACTTACTAGCCCAAGAATGCTTCTATGTCATTGTGTTTGCCATCAGCATTACTATAATAAGATTCAGTGCAGAAATTCTACAGTCTTCAAGACATCCATGTGAAAAGGTAATTTAACAAAATTAACCACAAGTAATCACTCATAATTATACAGCATTTTATGCTTAATTAGTACCCCATTTCCCACTAGCAAGGAGCTGGGGTTTCTGTTTAAGCTCTGAGGCTTACCCAGCCACTTTCCAAATCCCATCCTTGAGAAATGGTTTCCTGGGACACTCCTGATAGCAGTGTCACTATCATTCAGTGTCTTGTAAAGAGACACCAATTATAGCCATTATTTTAACAGAGAATTTATGTGATGAATTCTTAACTTGGTGCTTTGGTTTGAATATAATTTTCCCCATACAACTCATGTTAAGGTTTAATTGCTCAATGCAGCAGTGTTGGGAGGTGGAGGCCTAGCAGAAGGTTTCTGAGTCATGGGGGCAGAGCTTTTGTGAATAAATTAATGCCATCTTGGATGAGTGAGTTCTCAATCTAGCTGAAATGGATTGTTATAAAGTATGATTGCCACTCATGTTTTGTGTTTTCCACAGGTGACTGCTTACCCTTCTGTTTTTCTATCACAAGTTAAAACGGCATATGGTTCTCATCAGATGTAGCCAACTGATCTTGTACTTTTCACCTCCAAAATTATGAAATAAAATAAACCTTTTTTTAATACATTACCCATCCTCAGGTGTTCTGTTAGAGCATCAAAAAATGGAATAAGACATTTGTTATATAGAACTATTAAGTAAGTAAATAAATGCACAAATATATTGTTATTATAGCAATATACCTTATATTAGGCATATTATATACACATACCTATATATAGGAAAACATAAACTATCATAGGTAATGGTAAATTGAGGGAAAAATGTGAAATCCTTAAAACTAAGAAGCTTTAGAAATGACTCCACCAATCTAAACCTCAGATTTCTGAGAAGGAGATTGATTCTGGTTGGTTCTAGTGTTTCTGATTGTACAAGAGGGAACTGTATACTGAGACAACTAAAGGAAGGTGTGGGGAGCTAGCTCTATGCTACGCCCTTATGACTAGCCATTGTGTGTAAATGGGAAAGGCACAAAGGAAGGAAGAACTATGTGACTGGCTCCATGAACGTGCAGCTCATGGACAGAATTCAGGGGGCTTACGTGCCTTGCCACATGGACAGCTGTTGCCTACGTGCATTGTCTCTGATTGGCCCAACGGCCCTATAAGTTGAATGCTTGTTCTGCAAATAAACGGGTGCCTGCTCTGACTGTACTCCCTAGCGTGTCTGATTGTCCTGTGGTGGGGAGGGCTGGGAACCCACGGCTAGTCGGCTCCAACTCTTCCCAACTTCCAAGGCTAGGTGAATGTGGGGGTGCTCCTTCGACCCGCTAGCTCGGGACGGACTGCAACCCCGGCAGGAAGGATCATGCTCTGCTAGTGCTGGTGCTCCCACATGTCCTAAGAGAGCAAGTATAAAGTCTGAGTCAGGAGGAAATAGCTATACAACAGAGGTATTGAAAAAACACAGAAAAATGCATCTAGTAATTGATCTGAGGGTATTAAACAAAGAAAATGCAACAAAATAGCAAATCAGACCAAAAATATTAATGTGGGTGCACATTAATATTAGAAATTTTGGACTTAATGTGTCAGTAAGTGCTCTTGAAGGATGGTCGACCTGTGAAGATGTTGAGATGGACTGGAGAGGTAGGAATGCAAAAATATTGTGAAGAGAAATGTTAGAAACCACAGAGCTGTGTCTCCATGTGTTAGAAAAAGTGACCCTGTTGTCTGAAAACCAATTTTATATATATATGTGTGTATGTATATATATATATATATATACATACACACACACATGCAGAACTTGGTCTTCATCTTTGTGGATTTAATCACCACAGTAAATAATTTTAGAAGTATCATCAACTTCCAGTGTGTGTAATAATTTAGAATTCGTTAGAAAACCAGGACTTTAATTTCCTAATATAGCATCTTTCTATAAAACTATAATTTTAGCAATCAAGTTCCAGGACTTCCTTTATTTTTGTTATTAATAAAAATTTGCATTTTTTAATATGGTGCTTTATACAGAAAAACATAGCCAAAACTATGGAATAACACCTTAGTAGTCTGATACTGTACTAAACAAAATGGCTGAGTACTAGAATGGCTAAAATGAGTTTTGTGAAAATCTTAAACATTATGTGCCAAGTTTCCAGAGAATATATCTGGCTGTTTTGTTTGAAGAAGGTGAGTTTTGTATGGTCATTGAGGATACAATTTTAGTATTACTAGATAATTTAGTAATCCTGATATTATAGAGATAATAGAACACAGTGAAATTAATAACAAGAACATACTATCTGATGCCACAGTTTATTAATAATCTTTTGAAGATTTTTGTAGATTTTCTTTGATGAAAACTATGCAGATATGAAATTTTGAGTTACATTTTAATATTTTACTAAGAAATTGATTGGCACATATGAAATTTTGAACAAAAATAATTATTTCTGAAGAAAAGTTTTGTATTCTCCATCTAAGATAATGTATTTTAAATATCTCAAGTAATGTAAGACATGTTTGCCTCTGTTTATTGAAAATGGATGATATACCTTAAGTCATATTTAAATCCTACACTTATTTCAATAGTATTAATACCCTCAGATCTATAGTATTTTTTAATACTATACTCTTTGTTTAATACCCTCAGATCTATAGTATTGGGGTGGTTTTGAAAATGTATTTGCCTTATATTGACTTCAACATGTGCCTGTTGTATGAACAATTTAAACATAAAGCATTAAGATTATCATAATTATTAAACAACTGGTAAACCAAAAGTAAAGAAAAAACGGACTTATGCATTTAAAAAAGGACTTAAAGCAATAACTGATTGAATAGAAGTGAGAATGGAGATTTAGAGATCATTTTATTTTTTTCAAAGCAAATAGGTTATTATAAAATAATTTTAAGAGAAGACTTTGATGTTAAATACATATGGATCTAAATTCTGGCTCTTTCTATTTGCATGTTACAGGACTTTGTATTATGAATCACCAAATTTCTTTATTTTTCTCTGTAAAATGAGAATAATACTGGCTTTCAGTGTACCTCATGCCACATTCTCTTTTTTGAGGGAGGAGTACCATGGATGGAACTCAGGCCTATTTTGTATTTTATTTAGAAACAGGATCTCATTGAGTTGCTTAGCACCTTGCTTTTGCTGAGGCTGGCTTTGAACTCGCAATTCTCCTGTCTCAGGCTCCAAAGCCGCTGGGATTAGGGGTGTGCACCACTGCACCCGGCCACATTCTTTAATTAGAACATCCTTCTGTTCTTTATCTCTATTTCTCCTGGTATTTTAATCAGAATTTTTGTCACTATGACTGAAAGACGTGACAAGTACAACATAAGGAGGAAAAGTTTATTTTCACTCACAGTTACAGAGATTTATTCCATGGTCAGCCAACTCCATAGCTCTGGGCCCAAGGTGGGGCAGAACATCATGGTGGAAGGGGATTGAGAAGGAAAGCAGTTTAAAACATGGCAACAGGAAGCAGAGAGAGCTCTGTTCAACAGAAAAAAATATAAACTCCAATGACCTACCTCCTCTAGCCATACCCTACCTGCCTACAGTTACCAACCTATCAATCCATGAGTGAATTAATGCACTGATTATGTTAATGCTCCCATAATGCAATCATTTTACTTCTAAAGCTTCTGCATTATCTCACACATGAGCTTTTGGGGTACACATCATATCTAGACCATAATACCTGACATCCAATAGTTTGCAGTTTTAAAATCAAATGTTCAGAAAAGTTTCTCTTTATTTCTGGGACTCATCCTTAATGGTCCTGACTACAATGAAAATTAATTCATGGTAAATATTTTCCAATATTTCACCTTGCATTAGCCTACGTATGAGAGTGGTCAATTTGTTTATTGGTAATAATATTCCCTAAGTATTCTGATATATAACCAGAAGAATGGATCTCATATAAATCATTGGGCCAAAGTAGATAAGTATGGTAGGGTAGATACCATAGTAAATATTTGTATTTTTATATTAGAATTGATATGATATGCAGTAGAGTTTTTAATAAAAGTCTGTTATGATGCTGTTTTGTTCAGTGACTTTTTTATATTGTTTTTGCTTGTTTTGTTCTACAGAGATTAGACTATTGCATAAACTTCATAGGACAAAATTTATTACTTCATCAGATAAATATGTTGAATCTTGTTTACTTGCAATTTTATGGATGTGAGTTTTTTTTAGAATAGAATTTCCTCTTGTTCTTTTGCTAGAAAAAAAGACTGATATTCTCTTTTGTTTGTACTCAAAATTCAAGGCTTTTGAAACAATGATTTTTGACTACAGGCATAAGCCTTATACCAAGGCAAAGTATCCACTTCAAATATGCAAGCATCCTTCCTTATCTATATGGTTAGCAATGTTAAGAGAGAGAGAGAGAGAGAAAGGGGTAGGTCATAATCCAAAGCATTCAGACAGCCCAAAATCATCTTTCTTCCAAGCTGGCCCTATTCTCCCAGCTCCCTGCCCCCAAGAAGGACACGGTCAATTTGTTTGTGACTGTAGAAATTGACTAGCATCCCTTAGCCAGGTTAGTATTTCACTAGGGGAGGTTACTATTTTTATATTATTAACTCTCTCAAAGTACTTAACTCCTTCACCACACAGAACTAATGTAAAAGAAATTCTTCTGAAGGATGATATTCTCTCCCTGGCACAACCAGGATCACTCGCCTAACAATGACAAAGATAAGTGGTGTGAGCTTCTTTACAATTGTGGAGATCCTGACTTGTGCAGCACTACTGAAAAGACAGGAATTACACTAGTCATATTCCAAGTGTTCTTCAATTTCTTTCCTCATCAAACTCACAGAAATTCATGGTAGAAAATTGAGAAAATGTACATAACCTAAGGACATTATCTACTCAAAACCATTGTCAGCACAGTTTTTGGTACAGATCTATCCAAATTCCTTTGAGGGGTATAAAGGTTTACGTAAATTTATGACCTGGATAAATAAATAAATGTTCAGATTTTTCTGTTTTATGTATGTGAAATGAATGTAAAATATGACTGTGCTAAAATATTTTATAAAATATCTTTCCATAGTATTATGTATTATTCTAGAATATAATTTTATTAATTTTGTAATATTCTCTGTCATGGAAAGAAAGAATCCCTGTCCTGAAAAATTTACATATTAACCCATTGTTAGATATTTGTATAATTTTCTTTTTTTATTGAATGTACTGACTTCAATATTATATATATATGACTAATGACTTTGAATTTAATTCTAAAAGTGCAATTTATTGACAGTGACAAGCTGGGTTTAAACATCTGGAGCAACTGACAAAACTTGCAAAGGAACTTCTCTCCATGGGTCTTTTCCTCTCTTTGAATTTGCCTGTGGACATGGTTCTGCAAAATTCCTCTACTTAACAGCTAAGATGTGTTGAATGTTTATGATGTTTTTTAAATTTAATGTTTAGAGTCATTTTGTCACATAGTTACCATTATCATCAATTTCCAAATGAGATAACTGAAGCAGAATGAAATTAAATAAATTATGATCTATTGAACATAGAAATTCATGAAACTGAAATTTAAACTAAGTTGGTCCAGAAATTGGAACACATGCATTTTTGGTGGGAATGTAAAATGTGCAGCTATGGGAAGTGACATGGTGGTTCCTCAAATATTAAAACAGAACTATCATGTGAGCCAGAAATCCCATTTTTAGGTGTATGTCCAAAAGAATTGAAATCCAAATCTTGATGAGTTATGTGAATTCTCATGATCATTACAGCTTTATGAATAAGAGCAGACATGAAAACAATCTACAAATGTGGTGTGTGTGTATGTGTGTATGTGTGAATGTTTTCTCAGCTTTAAAAATGAAGTAAATTCCACATGTAACAATATGGATAAACTTCAAAAATATTATGCTAAGAAAAATAAGCCAATAATAGGACAGATACTGCATGATACTACTTATATAAGGTATATTAAAGATTTAAACTCATAAAGTCAGAAAGTAGAATGATGGTTGCCAGAGGCCATGGATGAAAAAGTGGAGTTATTGCTCAATGGTTTTAAAATTTCAGGTATGCAAGATGAATAAGTTCTAGAGATCTGCTGTCTATAGCTTTGCCTATAGTTAATACTATATTGTGTCCTTATAAATTTGTTAAGGAAGTAGATCTCATGTTCAGGCTTCTTACCATAATTAGTAAAAAACAAACTAAACTAAATTGGCACAACCCCAGAATGTCAACTCTTCCCTGCTGAGTAATATGACTACCAAAAAGAGTAGTGATGAGTGGAAGTTTATATTTTTGCCTGACATTTATGTTTATACACATAGAAAATATATGAATTTGTATGACTAATCAAAGACAGATGTAGTGTCCTTTCCTTGGAGATAAAAAAAAGTTTGAGAGAGAGAGAGAAAGAGAGGTCTGTTGGACTGTGGTTGCAGAATGTTGAGGGAGAATTAATGAATAAAATGAGCTTGAGCTCCACCTTGAAGGATGAATGTTCTTGTCAGGTAGATGTGATACGGTCCAGAGATTTAAAATGGCCTTCCAGGAAGAGGGGGAATGAGCAACAGCATGAGATGTTTAGCAGTAGATGTCCCCACCAGGTATGAGAGCAGGTAGCTGGAACAGCCCTTGTGGGAGTGGTACTCTAGTGTCTGCCTCATGTCTCTTCTTTAGGTTAAAAACATGCATAATTTGAAAGGCTTACACAGAGATTTCTTCCCACATGTCATATGATAAAAACTTCCCAGAGAGGGATAAAGAGAAGAGTCTGTTAAATGAATGCCTTTTTGCATTCAAGTGTAAGGATTGCCTGGTTAAATAAGAAAATAAGGAACTTAAGTCTGCTCTTGTTTTGATTTGGGAACAGCTAAAGGGACACATTCTACCTTATCTAGATGTTTTTATGGTTCCTGATTATAAAATGTTTCTTCTAAATATGTTGACATTTGAATTCCACCAACCATAACAATCATTTGAAGCAAGATCAAGTATTAATATAAATGTATTAAATAGTCCAGTTATGCAGTTAAATGTTGCTTACATATAATTTAAAGTAAAAATATTAATATGTTTTTCTCTGTGGCAACCATTTTATTTTATATACCTGGGGCTCAGGCTAAACTGATTTGTGATAAATTTATTAACATAAAACAGAGTAAACCAGTACTGTACTTGAACTTGGTAGTTCTGAAATGTAAATGGTGTGGAAACAATTTCATGTATAAAGGCCTATTTACAGACTGAAATATAGCAAAAGGCAGCAGAGGGCATCTCTGTTTTCTCTTAACTCCAGCTTGTCTCTGAAAAGCATTATTGCTGTAGTAATCGATGTTACACTCAAAAATAACAAAAATAGAATATTTTTTAATATTTAAAAATATTCTACTAAGCTGAAAAGAAGTCAATTATTTTCTGTTACATTGGTAGCAATCAGAAGTAACAAAGATAGTAAAAATGCCTTAGAGAATGCTTAATTATCTTTTTGACATCCTGAGAACTACCAAAGAGAGGCTTATTAAAAGGAGTTAATTAACTTGCCCTAAGAACTATACTCATTGAATTAAAGTATAATTAAAGTATTGTTAACTCAATGTCACTTGCTTGATATGTGACAGATAATTTATACAAAAATAATAAAATATATAAGAGAAAATATTTTAGAAGCAAATGGTTACTTTATCTCACCTGGATTCCTTAAAATGCATATTCTCTATTTTTATAACTATTCTTATTTCCATTTAAATTATTTCTCCTTAGAATATAGCCAAATGATCCAAAATAATCCACAAGAATGCATAAGAAGGTTTCTGTTGTTGCAAAGACAGGAAAAAATGGACACTATGACATTCATTTGTAAGTCTGAAATCATCACAAACTACTGGATGTGTCTGTGTAGAAATTTTCTTTAATTTCTCAGCCAAGCATCATTTTTTTCTTTTCTTTTTCCAGCTTTTTATATATATTTTATTATTATTTTATTTTTTAAAATTTATTTATTCTAATTGGGTATACATGACTGCAGAATGCATTTTGATTCATTGTACACAAATGGAGCACAAATTTTCATTTCTCTGGTTGTACACAATAGAGTTTCACCATATGTGCGGTTATACATGAACCTAGGGCATTGTTGTACATTGCATTCCACCATCTTTCCTGCCCCCATATCCCATCTCCTCCCTTCCTTCCCCTTTGGCGAAGGTTTCTCCATTCTTCCTGTGCCCCTTCTTCCGTTATGGATCAACATCCACTTATCAGAGAGAACATTCGGCTTTTGGTTTTTTGGGGATTGGCTTACTTGGCTTAGCACGATATTCTCCAACTCCATCTATTTACCTGCAAATGCCATAATTTTACCCCCTTTTAATGCTGACTAATATTCCATTGTGAATATATACCACAGTTTCTTTATCCATCTGTTGAAGGGCATCTAGGTTGGTTCCACAGTTTAGCTATTGTGAATTGAACTGCTATAAACATTAAAGTGGCTGCATCACTGTAGTAGGCTGTTTTTAAGTCCTTTGGGTATAGACCAAGGAATGGGATAGCTGGGTCAAATGGTGGTTCCATTTCATATTTTCTAAGGAATCTCCCTATTGCTTTCCAGATTGGTTGCACCAATTTGCAGTCCCACCAGCAATGTATGAGTAACATCACCTTTTTCATAGAGGAAAAACTTGACCCATGTCCCCTTAAGTAATTTTGAAGGCTTTAAACAAAAAAAGTTGGGAATATCATTTTGTAAAATTACATATTAGTATAGAATGATTTTAATGAACAACTTCTGTATACAAAGAAAAAATTACCACCTAGAATACATTCTAAAGACACTGATGTGAGTTAAGGGTGTATGCTTCAAAATATCCTAGGAATGACAAGGTACATGTCAAGGTATGTTCCTAGGTATATAATTGTTTGTGTGTTATGATATTGTGCACATCATCTTGTGATATCTCTGATATTTTCATGGGGGAACTGAGACCTAACTGAATATTGATCCCTCCAAATTCAAATTTGCTTTAACATGAGCATGCAGCAATAAAACTATGAAAAAATGTTATTCTGTGATATTGCTATTTAGGGGATTACAATGTGTTTTAAGCTTCCTGAGTACTCTTTTGTCCAGTGTTTTCATATTTGACCAGTTATAAATATTAACCACTATCCTATGCCCTAAGTCTCACATGATGTCTTGGCATATGGAGAGAGTAGAGGATTAATCTTACTCTGAGAGACATTCAAGAGATCATGGCCCATTCTTATAGCACATAGGTATAACCACTTAATTTACAATTTGTTAGAAGTTTTTATAGTTTTAAGAGCTTAAGAAATATTTTAATCTTGATTTCTATGTCTAAGAAGAAAGCAAAAAGACTCACGAGATGCTCCTTTGATTGTAATAATGAAAATATGTTAAAAAATGTGTAAAATCACAGTCACGTTGAAGTAACTGGTGTTAAATTTTGCTTACCAGCATCAACCACCAGAAAACCCACCAAAGATAGTGTGGAAAAAGGCTGATTTTGCACATTGGACAACAGGCAGTGCAGGACTGTGATCCCTGAGAAAATTAAATTAACAAAGAAGCTATTAAAATGCCTGAAGTTTTGCATGGAGATGCTTTCACAGTCAGAATATAGAGCAGACAAGGGAAATTTTGCTGAATTCAGGAGAAAAGTAGCATTTTGATGGGTCCCTGGCAGCTAAAATTTTCAGGACAGAGTATTAGACAAAAGAAAGTTATGCAGAGAAAATGGTCCAGAAATCTACACACAGTGCCACTTTATTACTGAATATCAATTTGTGCATGTGTAGAAGAAAACCTTGGGCAAGGTAAAGACATTCTCTTGTGGTATAAAACAATTTCCATCTAGCTCATCCATGGCTAGATGTTCAGACTACAACCTGCCATAGTGGAGATGATTCACTGGACACTCAGGGCATTCAGTAGAGTAACCAGAATGATCATGTCTCAGCAATGAGACCAATCTAGGCTTAAGGTAACCTTAGTCCAGACCCACACTAAAATGTTTTAAAAAGAAGTCTGTAAAGCATCAAGCTTTACAGCTTCTACAAATCACATGTCTATCAAAACAAACTTTCACATTCTTTAAAGAAAGATTAAACATACCACATAAAAATACAATAAACAAAATGAACAATACCCAATTAAAACTTATTAGAATGTAAAAAATAAATATAGGAAAATCTTACTCAAAATAAGATGAAAAATGAGACTATAGAAGCAACCAAAAATAATAGTGATGATAAATCAAGTGAAAAGGATGCTAATATAGCAATTATAAACAAAATCAAGGAGGAAAAGTTTATTATGGCATATGGTTTCAGAGTCCATGGTCAATTAGACCCATTGCATTTGAGCTTGTGGAGAAGTAGTACATTATGGCTGCCATGCATTATGGTGGAAGCTGCCCACCTCATGGTGTCCAGGAAGCAAAGAGGGAAAAAGAATGGGGCTAGGTCCCAATATCACACATGCCACTTTATTACTGAATATCAATTTGTGCATGTATAGAAGAAAACCTTGGGCAAGGTAAAGACATTCTCTTGTGGTATAAAACAATTTCCATCTAGCTCATCCATGGCTAGATGTTCAGACTACAATATCAATGTTCAATACAATACAATACAAAATGTTCAGACTAGATATCTCCCACTAGGCTCCACCTCTTAAAGATTCCATCACCTCCTACTGGCAACACAGATTAGCAACCAAGACTTAACATATGGACCTTTGGAGTCTACTTATCCAAATCATACCAATCCATTTGAAGATGTATGGTTTGAAGACACATTCCACAGGTCACCTCTTTACTCTGTTGATTGTTTCCTACAGTCTATTTGGTCTATAGTGTTGTTTAGGTTCTGTTTTCTTACTAGTTAGTCTTCTGTCTGAATGTTAAATTTGGTATTAAAAGAGGAATATTTCAAAACCCACTATTGTATTGTATTGCTATCTACTTATTCCTTCAGTTCAATGAATGTTTGATTTGTACATTTGTGTGTTCTGGTGTTGAGTACATATATAATATGTATATGTGTGTATTTAATTGTCATATTTTCCTGATATATTAACCCTTTATCATAATGATAATGGGTTAAAATTCTAATTACAATGTAAAATTCTTTTTCGTTTCTTATAAGAAGTTTTCACTTAAACTCTCTTTTTCTCTGATATGAATATAGCTATCTCTATTCCTTTTTGCATCTCATTTGCATAGAATATCTTCTTCTACAACTTTATTTTTAGCCTACATGTGTCCTAACCTCTAAAGCTAGCTTCTTGCAAGTGGCATACAATTTAATCATTTTTAATCCATACAACCTACTCTTTCTCTTTTGATTGGGGTACTTTATCCATTTACTTTTGAAGTAATTAACTATCGGTAAGATTTACCATTGCCATTTGCTAGTGGTTTTATTTTAGTCTTATCTTTTAGTGTTTTTGTAGTCTTTTTCTTGTTTCTTTTTTCCTGCTCTCTTGTGTTTTCTTGATTTTTTGTATTGATATGCTTTAATTCCTTTCTGTTTTCTTTTGTGTATGTTCTATAGATTTTGTGTGGTTATCTCAATATTTATATAAGGCATCTTATAGTAATAGTCTTAGTTGATAATAACATAAGTTAACCTATGTGGAAACACTTTTCACTTACCTCCCATTTTATGTTATCATCACAATTTACATAGTAAGTACCTTTAAACGTATTTTGATTTTAGTTATTTTATTAGTTTTGTCATATAACTTTATATTTGAATCAGAAGTTATTTATCCAACATTGTAGCAATGCAATACCTGTATTTGTCTCTGAACTTTCCTTCACCAAGGAGTTGCCTGTTGTTTAGCACCTTTTAAACTTGAAGAACTTTTTCGAGCATTTTTAGAAATGAAGTCTAGTTGTGATGAACTCCCCCTGTTTTTATTTGTCTGAGAATGTAATTCCCTTCCCTTCATTATTGACCAACAGTTTTCCTAAGCATACTATTGTTGGTTTGCAGCTTTATTTATTTATTTTTCTTATGGCATTTTGAATACATCATCCTATTTCTTTTGGGTCTGTAAGGTTTCTGGAGAACATATGTTGAAGATCTTATGGAGGAGTTCCTTTGTATGTATCTAGTCTCTTTGGCTACTTAGAAAATTCTCTCTTTGCATTTGACTTTTAATAATTTGATTACAGTGTGTTTTGGTGTGGATTTCTAAATTCATTTTACTGAGTGAATTTTGTATGTCTTGGCTCTGGATGTCCATTTCTTTCTCCATATTTGTGAAATTTTCAGCCATTATTTCCTTCAGTAAGCTCTCTGGTCCCTTTTTACTCTTTTCTCCTTCTAGCCCCTTCCCCTCCAATGTATAGATGGATCCACTGATGGTATCCTAGGATTCCTTTAAACTCACCTTACATTTTTGCATTTTTTTTCTTCCTCTGATTGAATCATTTCCAAAGATTTTAAGTTTACAGATTCTTTCTTCCACTTGATGTATTCTGTTATTAAACCCTTCTTGTGAACTTTTTTTTTGGGGGGGGGTAGGTGTTACCAGGGATTGAACTCAGGGGCACCCAACCACTGAGCCACATCCGTAGCCCTATTTTGTATTTTATTTAGAGACAAGGTCTACCTGAGTTGCTTAGCGCCTTGCTGTTGCTGAGGCTGGCTTTGAATTTGTGATCCTCTGCCTCGGGCTTCAGAGCCACTGGGATTACAGGCGTGCCACACCACACTGGGCTCTAGTGAACTTTTGTTTAGCTATTATTTTCTTCTGTTCTCTTGTTTTTATTTGGTATTTGTAAAAATATATTTCCTAAAAATTTCTTGCAATTCTCACTTTGGTTTTGCATTCTCATTTTAATCTTAGTGAACAATTTTATGACAGCTGTGTTGAATTCTCTTTAAGATAATTCAGATCTTTTACTCCTTTTACTCATGTGGGTTGGTATCTGGGATTTATATTTTACCCTTTGTTTTAAATACCTTTGCTTAATTCTTAATTTTCCTTGATTCTCTGTGATTAGACAAAGTAGGTAACTCTTAGTCTCCAGGGTTTACCAGCCCAAGCTATCATCCCCATTCTTCCTAAGCTTTGGTAGACCTTTAGAAGCTCCAAGACCAGTAGGGCAGAGGTCAATCCTCTGGAAAGACCCCTCAGGAAAGTTGGATCACTGTATGCATGGACCATCCTCTTCCATCTCCTGAAAGAAGCTGGGAATTGGAGGTCTCCTGATCATATAGCTCTGTGCTGGGGACAGAGATCCTGGTGTGGATGTGTCCAAAATTTCTATGCTGGTTTCATTGAGTCTGAGTTCATGGTCACCTGCAATGCAGGAGATTTTCACTTTGTTTCTGGATTTCTTTCAAAGGAAATCTGTCCCTGAATTGTTGCTGATTTGGTGAGTTTGTGGAGGGAAGAATGGTCCAGAGCTTCATATGTGACCATCTTGCTAATACCACTCTCAGAATTTTTATGTTCATTTAAATAGAAATTTCCATAGCTCAACTTCATGTGTAAGCAATGAAGTTTCAAGTTATAGTGTGCTTGAAGGAATATAGTGTAGGTACATCATAATATATAAGATTATATAATATATAATGTATATAGGTATATATAACATATAAAAGTAGGTACAATAATAAATGATTTAAATTTATAAGTTCATAATATAGGCCATCCAAGCTCCAAGAGTGACACGAGTGAAGTCAGACCTCTGAATCATGTATTCTGAAATGTTAGGGTGCTATATATGTATTTCTATTTGTTTCTTTCACAGAGGGGAAGCTAAGAGCTGGGCTTTTTATTTTCTTGCTCAATTATTTATTTTTTATAAATAATACATTCAATCTTTTGAAATACAAGGATAATGGTAAAGGTGCAATTTATTAGGACAATATTTTTTCCTCATAAGTATTAGACATCTCATAAATGGTATATTAAAATACCTTAAAGATGAAATTTGTTGCAAAGGATTCATGAAGAAAGTGGTGTGTGTTAATATACACACACATGTGGCAAAGGAAGAAGAATTCATTTTAGATCATCACGTTGTTTTTCTTTTGCATTTGAGAAAATGAGCACCCTACTGTTGTTGGCTACTGTGTTCTGTATATGGCTGTTAGGTTCAATGGGTCTCTAAAATTCTTCAAGGTCCTCCTTCTTCTGATCTTTTGTCTATTTAATTATTAAACATGATATATTGAAGCCTCCTATAATTATTGTAAAGCTGTGTATCCCTTCAAGTCTTTAAATATTTGCTCCTTATGTGTAGGAGTTCTGATGTTTAATGCACATATAACTGTCCCCTCTTCTTGGTGAGTTGATCTTTTCTATATAATGCCCTTCTTTGCAATAGGATTTAACTTAAAGTCTGTTTTATCTGATATTACAATAGACACCCTTGGTTACTCTTAGGTCTGGTCAGGGTCTAAGATGCCCAATTAGGGGAACCGGTCAGCAGCTGAGAAGCACAGCTGCAAGCCAGATGTGACCTCACTAGTAGACACGCCTCCTGTCAATCAGTGAGTTTTCCTGACCTATCCAGGAAGGACTCTGGCCTTCTCTTCCTGTCCCCAAGCCCTCACCTTCCTGACTGGGTTTTCTCGAAATTCTCTGTGCATAGAATCTCCGGTGCCATTCTTCCGGACATGCTCTGGTGAATGGGAATTTGGTCCAAGGTCGTGCATTCCAATAAAGCCTTGCCGAGTGGCTTAATTCATCTTCTTCTGGTCGTGTAATCTTTACAGTTACTACTGGCATGAAATATCTTTCCTTCCTTTAAATTTTATCTTATGTGTGTCCTTTAATTGATGAGTTTCTTATAGATTACTTGTGGTTAGATCCTATTTTTTAACACATTCATCTAATTTATGTCTTTTGACTGGGGATAAACCATTGACATTTGAAGTCATTGATGGTCATAATAACCCTAACTTTATGTATGACTGCATATATGTTGTGATTCTATAAAACTTACAACTAGAGAATTGATATGTTATCCTCTATCTATGTACAATGAATCAATTTGCACTGTTAACATGTAAGCCTAAATAAAAATAAAAATAAAAAAAAAGACAGGGAAGGACTTTCTATTGCTTTTTCTTATATTGCTGGGGATTGAATCCAGGGCCTCACAGATTCTAGGCAAAAGCACCATTGCCATTCTGTTCATTATTTGCTTTATGGCTATCTTGTGGCTTATTTGTTCCCATTTTCTCCTTTATTGCCTTCCTTTATATTTCATTGATATTTTAAAAATAAGATATTTTAATCCCCTTCTCATTTCCACTGTGAATATTCTGTAGATAACTTTCTAGTGTTGAACTGGACTTACCTAAGTGGAATAAAACTTAATTTGTTGTGGTATATAATTATTTCATGTATTATTGAATTTAATTTGCTAATATTTCACTGAAAGACTTTGCATCTAACTTTTTGGGAGATATTCTGGAGTTTTCTTTCTTTTAATTCATATATGGGGAATAGTGGATAGAATAAGTTAGAAAGTATTCCCTTTGCTTCTATTTTGTGGATGAGATTGTGGAGAATGTTGTCAATTTTTCCTTAAATATTTGGTAGAATTCAATATTGAAACTATTTGGGCACAGTAATTTATTTTGTGGGGAATTTATCTTAACCTTAGGTATGTTCTTAAAATCTTATTTTGCTTTTATTTTTCAAAAGCTGTAAGTTATCGATTCAATGTATTTAATCAGAATATTCAGAAAATTTATTCCTCCACATGTGAGTTTTGGTAATTTGTGTTTTTCAAGCAATTGGTCAGTGGCATCTAAGTTATCAAATTGTGGGACATAAAATTGTTTATAGTAGTCCTTTATCAACCTTTTAACTTTCATATTATCAGTACAGATAAACCTTCTTACATTTTTGTTATTTTTTGTTGGTGTATTTTCTCTTTTTCTCTCCATTAATGCAGCTAGAAACAAAACAGTTTCTTTCTTGGTCTTTTATAAATAAACAAGTTTTGGATATATTGATTTTTCTCTATTGTTGTCATCTTCATTTTTATTGATCCCTGCATTAATTGTTATCATTTATTTTCTTCTGCTTCTCTAAATAGAAATTGTTCTTCTTTTCTAGTTTCCTAGTGTGCAAATAAAAATTATTGGCTTTAGATCTTTCATCTTTTTTTGCCATATGAATTTGATGCTATAAATTTTCTTCAAAACATTGTTTTCACAATGTCAAATGAATTTTGACAAATTGTATTTTCTTTTTTATTTTCCTCAACATATTTTTAAATTTCTCTTGAGACTTTGACTTATTACTTATGTATGTTGCAAATTCTCCAAGTATTTGGACCTGTTCCTACTATCTTTCTAGTTAAATTCCATTGGTCTGAAAACATTTTTTTGCACAATTTCTATTTTTTTAAATGTGTCATGTTTATTTTATGGTTCAGAATTATGTCTATTTTGGGTGAATGCTCCATGCAATATGGAGAAAAATGTTTATTCTGCTGATGTTCAAGACAGTGGTGTATTGATATCAATAATATCTGGTTGGTTCGGAGTGTTGTTCAGTTCACTTATATACTTAATTGTTGTTTGTCTGCTTTATCTATCAACACTGAAACTGAAGTATTGAAATCTCCACATTGAATAGTGTGATCATCTATTTTTCTTTATATTTTGTGGTTTTTGCCTCACACATTTTGA
The DNA here is from genome assembly GCA_004024805.1 of Geosciurus inauris. NCBI lineage: Eukaryota > Metazoa > Chordata > Mammalia > Rodentia > Sciuridae > Geosciurus > Geosciurus inauris. Next base: position 25,360 of record PVHX01013551.1, on the reverse strand, counting down.
CAGCCTGATGTTTGGTACATATTGATTTAGGATTGTTAGCCCTTCTTGAAGAATTGACTTGTTTATGGTTATGCACTGCTGCTTTTTCTCTGGAAATTTTCTTTGTTTTGAAGTCATATTTGCCTAAAATTAATAAAGTTACTCAAATTTCTTTAATGTTTTTGCAGTATATCTTTCTCTATTCCTTTACTTTGAAATTCTCTGAGTGTATATTTCCAATTGGTCCTTATGTATATTTCAACAAACTGTCTTTAAGCTGTTATATTATGACAATTAACAATAAATCACTTTTAAATAGTTGGTTTAATATTTGTCCCATTTATAACCTTCATTTTTTGCACTTATTCTTTGTTTTTATTTCCCATTATTTTTCTATCTGATTTCAATGGAGCAGTACATATGATGAATATTTATCTTTTCTTTGCAGATTAGTTTTAGGGTTTTTAAAAACTTTTTAGTGGTTTCCATGGAATTCACAATATATATATTAAGCCAAATCCACCACATATAATTCTAGGCCAATTTACATCTAACACAATTCATGTATAACAATATTTCTGGTTCCTCTACCCTACCCCTATTACATTAGAGCCACTTATTTCATTTATTCAATTACTATAATAATCTAATACTCTGTTGCTCTTTTTTATTTTAAGTGAATATATTTTAGATGAGTAGAGAATTAGAGAAATGAAAGATTTTATTTTCCCTTCATTTATTCTATTTTTTGGCTAAATTTTTAAATTTATTTATTCTATTTAGATATACATGATAGTGGAATGCATTTTGATTCATTGTACACAGATGGAGCACAACTTTCCACTTTTCTGGTTGTACGTGATGTAGAATCACATCATGTATGTAGTCATATATGAAGCTACGGGTATGATGTCCATGTCATTCCAACACCTTTACTGCCCCCATAACCCCTCTCCCTTCCTCCCCTTTGAACAAATTTCCTCCATTTTTTTCCACGTCCTCTCCCCCATGATGGATCAGCATCCACTTATCAGAGAGAACATTTGACATTTTGTTTTTAGGATTGGCTTACTTCCCTTAAAATGATATTCTCCAATTCCATCCATTTACCTGCAAATGTCATGATTTTATTCTCTTTTATTCCATTGTGCATATACACCACAGTTTCTTTATCCATTCATCTATCGAAGGGCAACTAGATTGCTTCCACAGTTTAGCTATTGTGAATTGAGCTGCTATAAACATTGAAGTGGATGCGTCACTGTAGTATGTTGTTTTTAAGTCCTTTGGAAATAGACCAAGGAGTGAGATGGCTGAGTCAAATGCGGTTCCATTCGAAGTTTTCTAAGGAATCTCCCTACTGATTTCCAGACTGGTTGCACCAATTTGCATTCCCACCAGCAATGTATGCATGAGTCTTTTCCCCCACATCCTTACCAACACTTATGGTTGTTTGTACTCTTCATAACCGCCATTCTGACCCACATGAGATGAAATCTTAGAGTAGTTTTGATTTGCATTTCTCTAATAGATAGAGATGTTGAACATTTTTTCATATGTCTGTTGATCAATTGTATATCTTCTTCTGAGAAGTGTCTCTTCAGCTCCTTGGCCCATTTATTGATTGGGTTGTTTGTGTTTTGGGTGTTAAGATTTTTGAGTTCTTTATATATCCTGGAGATTAGTGCTCTATCAGATGTGTGTGTGGCAAAAATTTGCTCCCAGAATAATGTAAGATCTCTGTTCACTTCATTGATTGTTTCTTTTGCTGAGATGAAGCTTTATAGTTTGAATCCATCCCATTTATTGATTCTTGATTTAGGAGTCTTGTTAAGGAAGTTGGGGTCTAATCTGACATGGTGAAGGGTTGGGCCTACTTTTTCTTCTTTTAGATACAGGGTCTCTGGTCTAATTCCTAGGTCCTTGATCCACTTTGAGTTGAGTTTTGTGCATGGTGAGAGATAGAGATTTAGTTTCATTTTGCTGCATACAGATTTCCAGTTTTCCCAGCACCATTTGTTGAAAAGGCTATCTTTTCTCCAATGTACATGTTTGGCACCTTTATCTAGTATAAGATAACTGTATTTAAGTGGGTTTATCTCTGTGTCTTCTATTCTGTACTATTGGTCTATGTGTCTATTTTGGTGCCAGTACCGTGCTGGTTTTGTTACTATAGCTTTGCAGTATAGTTTAAGGTCTGGTATTGTGATGCCTTCTGCTTCACTCTTCTTGCTAAGGATCACTTTGGCTATTCTGGGTCTCTTATTCTTCCAAATGAATTTCATGGTTTCCTCTTCTATTTCTATAAGGAATGACATTGGGATTTTAATTGGAATTCCATTGAATCTGTATAGCACTTTCAGTAATATGGCCATTTTGACAATATTGGTTCTGCCTATCCAAGGGCATGGTAGGTCTTTCCATCTTCTAAGATCTTCTTCAATTTCTTTCTTTAGGGTCCTGTAGTTTTCATTGTAGAGGTCTTTCACCTCTTTTGTTAAATTGTTTCCCAAATATTTTACTTATTTGAGACTATTGTGAATGGAGTAGTTTTCCTGATTTCTCTTTCAGAGGATTCATTGCTGATATATACAAATGCAATTGATATATCAGTGTTGATTTTATATCCTGCTACTTTGCTGAATCAATTAATTAATTCTAGAAGTTTTCTGGTGGAATTTTTTGGATCCTTTGAGTATAGAATCATGTCACTGGCAAATAATGATAGTTTCAGTTCTTCCTTTCCTATTCATATCCCTTTAAGCTCTTTCATCTGTCTAATTGCTCTGGCTAATGTTTCAGGGACTATGTTGTATAGCAGTGGTGAAAGAGGGCATCCCTGTCTTGTTCCTGTTTTTAGAGGGAATGCTTCCAATATTTCGCCATTTAGGATGATGTTGGCCTTGGCTTTAGCATGGATAGCTTTTACAAAGTTGAGGTATGTTCCTACTACCCTTAATTTTTCTAGTGTTTTGAACATAAAAGGGTGCTGTATTTTGTCAAATGCTTTCTCTGCATCAATTGATAAAATCATATGATTCTTATCTTTAGGTCAATTAATGTGATGGATTATGTTAATTGATTTCCACATGTTGAACCAACCTTGCATCTCTGGAATGAACCCCACTTGATCATGGTGCACTATTTTTTAAAATATGTTTTTGTATGTGATTTGCCAAATTTTATTGAGAATTTTTGCATCTATGTTCATCAGGGATATTGGTCTGAAATTTTCTTTCTTTGATGTGTCTCTGTCTGATTTTGCTATCAGGATGATACTTGCCTCATAGAATGAGTTTGGAAGGGTTCTCTCTTTTTCTATTTTGTGAAATAGTTGGAGGAGTATTGGTAATAATTCTTCTTTGTAGGTCTTTTAGAACTCGGCTGAGAATCCATCTGGTCCTGGGCTTTTCTTGGTTGGCAGGCTCTTGATGGCATCTTCTATTTTCTTGCTTGAAATTGACCTGCTTAAGTTGTGTATGACCTCCTGGTTCAGTTTGGATAGGTCATATGCCTCTAGAAATTTGTCGATGTCTTCATGGTTTTCTATTTTACTGGAGTAAAAATTTTCAAAAGAGTTGCTAATTATCCATTGTATTTCAGTAGTGTCTGTCGTGATAGTTCCTTTTTCATCACGAATTTTAGTAATTTGGGTTTTCTCTCTCCTTTTTTTCGTTAGGGTGGCTAAGGGTTTGTCGATTTTGTTTATTTTTTCGCAGAACCAGATTTTTGTTTTGTCAATTTTATGAATTGTTTCTTTTGTTCCAAGTTCATTGATTTCCGCCCTAAATTTAATTATTTCCTGCCTTCTACTTCTTTTTGTGTTGGCTTTGTTCTTCTTTTTCTAGGGCTTTGAGATGTAGTATCAAGTCATTTATTTGTTTACTTTTTCTTCTTTTAATGAATGAGCTTAATGCGATGAACTTTATTTTAGCACTGCCTCATGGTGTCCCAGAGATTTTGATATGTTGTATCAGAGTTCTCATTTACCTCTAAGGATTTTTTTTATCTATTCCATGATGTCTTCTGTTATACATATGTCATTTAATAGCATATTATTGAGTCTCCGGGTGTTGGAGTAGTTTCTATTTTTTAATCTGTCATTGATTTGTAATTTTATTCCATTGTGGTCAGATAGGATGCAGGGTAGTAGCTCTAATTTTTTGTATTTGCTAAGACTTGCTTTGTGGCATAACATATGATCCATTTTGGAGAAGCACCCATATGCTTCTGAGAAAAGTGTATTCATTCGTTGATGGATGGAGTACTCTATATATGTCTGTTAAGTCAAAATTATTGATTGTTTTATTGAGTTCTATTGTTTTTTTTTTTTTTTGGAAGGTCTATCCAGTGATGAGAGAGCTCTGCTAAAGTTACCAAGTATTATTGTGTTATTGTCTATTTGATTCTTGTGGTTGAGAAGGGTTTGTTTGATATACGTAGATGCCCCATTGTTTGGGGCATAGATATTTATGCTTGTTATGTTTTGTTGATGTATGATTCCCTTAAGAATATGAAATGTCCTTCTATATCCCTTTTCACTAACTTTGGTTTGAAGTCCACTTCATCTGATATGAGGATGGAAACCCCTACTTGTTTACATGGTCCTGCTTGTTTACATTGTTACATGTGAATGATACATTTTTTCCCTACCTTTCTCTTTCAGCCTGTGGATGTCTTTTCCTGTGAGATGAGTCTCTTGAAGGCAGCATATTGCTGGGTCTTTTTTTTTTTTTATCCAGTCTGTCAGTCTATATCTTTTAATTGGTGCATTTAGGCCATTCACATTCAGAGTTATTATTGAAATATGATTTGTAATTCCGGTCATTTTGGTTTATTTTTGTTTTTTTTACCTTGACTTGGTTTATGCTTTGATTAGCCTTTCCTTTAGTGTAGTTCCTCTATTTGTATGTTTTCATGGTTGGTTATCATTTCTTCCTCATGGAATATTTTGCTGAGAATGCTGTATAGTGCAGGCTTTCTCACTGTAAATTCTTTTAACTTTTTATTTCATCATCAAATATGAAGCTCAATTTTGCTGGATATAAGATTTTTGTTTGGGGCTGGGGTTATGGCCCAGTGGTAGCATGCTCGCCTAGCATGCATGAGGCACTGGGTTCAATCCTCAGCACCATATAAAAATAAAATAAAGATATTCTGATACCTACAACTAAAAAATAAATATTTAAAAAATATTGATATACGTAGATTCCCCATTGTTTGGGGCCTAGATATTTATGCTTGTTATGTTTTGTTGATATATGATTCCCTTAAGAATATGAAATGTCCTTCTATATCCCTTCTCAATTTTGAAAAACCCATGTTATAATGAATGCTAATTTTGTGAAAGAAAAATATGTACATATATGAATATAAAGAACCTGTAACACCATATACTAAATTGTTAATTGATTTTCTGGGCAAAAGAAAGGAGTGGTTAATCAAAGAGTTCTTTCTCTTTGGGTTTTACATATTTTATATCTTTCTGTCATGTTTGAATTTCTATAATGATGATAGGAGGTTCATTTTAAAGAAAATAATGAAGGTATAGAAGTTTTTAAAAATGGTGTTTAAAAATAGGTTACTGAGAACCAAGTTTAGAAACTGGATTGCTGTATCCATTGTCCATTAAATACATGCCTGATTTCCTGAGCTCACAGCTCCATCCAGCATGCTGTACTCCAAGTTATACCCTTGTTTGACCAGGAACATTAACAAATAGGGAAGGTATAAAATATTTAAAGCTTGTGGGGCACTTAGGACTGTCAGAATGATCTATTTCACCCACATAGCCCTATGCTATGGCATTTAGGTCAGATTTACCCATTTATGTTTTCTGTAGCTATAGAATTGCTTTCTTATATTTCATTTAGGTCTATCATAAAACTAAAAATAAACTTTAATACATATTTAAAATTCCTTTTATTTTCTAATCTTCAGGTTATGTGCAAGTGATTTAGAGTTGCAGATTATGTTCTCCTCAATAGTAGTTTTTAAGTATTAAAAACATCTAGAAAATACATTTATAGTGAAGGAAGAAAACTGCCTTCCTATCTCCCTATACCTAGAGGCCCATTTAATTCTTGCTGATATAGTGTCTTGCTGAGTTGTCAGAATAAACTAAAACTTGTGTTTATTCAAACTTCTAATGAGGTGCATAAGGTTATTTAATTTCTGTATGAACTATAAGTAAAGTCATCATCATTGCCTACGTGGTCCTTCTCTGCAGGGACTGCCATATGTCAATCACACAGTCACTGTGACTTTGGCTGCGTGCATTTGGAAAAGGAAATGAATGGGCATTCATAGTACCTTGAAGGAGAGTCTCCAGAAGATAAAACATAATGTAATTTTAGTTTTTATGTTACTTTCATTTAGATCTCTGGTGAGTTCCTATGCTTATGGGAATTTCATGCAGCAATTATATCCTGATTTGTGTATCTATATTTTTCAGTCCCTCATTTAGAGTTATGTCTCACTACCCCTACCACCAACAAAATTTGATAATTCAGTAAGAATATCATAATCTTTCAAATATAAAGTAAAACTATAAAATGGAATTATGATAACATAGCAATTTGCAATCTTAAAATTTTCATTTACTCTGTAGTCATTTCCTTTGTTGCTTTTCTTTTTGTTTTTTTGTTTTATTTTGTTTTTTGAAGGGCTAGGTGTTGAACCCACGGACTTACAAATGTTAGTCAAATACTCTAGGATTGAGCTACACCAAAAGTCCCTGAGAGAATCAACTTATAAAGAGGAAAAGATTAATTTGGCTCATAGTGTTGGATTTTTCAATCATGGTCAGATGTTCCCGTTGCTTTTGGGAGAGTGACAAGGCTATATATCATTACAAAATCATGTGATGAAAGAAGTTGTTCCCATCATGGTGTCAGGAAGCAAAGAAAAAGGGAAAGAGATTGGAGTCCCAACATCCTCTTTAAGGTTATGTGCCCAGTGATATAACTTCTCCTCTTTGAAGTTCTTCTACTTTCCAGTAGCACCATGTGTTAAGAATCATGCCCTTAGCCCATGGAGCTTTGGGGGACAATTATCAAAACTATGCCATTGCACCCTTGGGCCCCAAAGGTTCGTGTCCATCTCATAATACTAATGAATTTGGTCCATCTCCAAGTATCCCCAAGGCTTAAAAGTTCCAGTGTAATTCAAAATTCCAAGTTCAACGTCCCCTTTAAGACTCAAGGTAAATTCAGCCATCATAAAAATAAAATAAGTTGTATATTTCCAAGATACAACTGCACAAAATAAACATTTCCATTATAGAAAGGAGGAACAAAGGCATAGTAAGGAAAGACTGAACCAAAGGAAGAAAGAAACTCAGCAGGATTAAATCTTGTCTCCATGATGGGTCTCCAAGGCACAATCTAGCAGAATGTGAGCTCCTTCACATCTATGGCCTTACTGATTGAAGCCCACCAGCTACTCTCTTGGGGAGGTTTTACACATGGGCTTCAGTTGTCCTCAACAGGTTTTCCAGACTGCTGTCATTTCTTCCCTTCTGCTATCCAAATGGCAGCTTTGGCTTCACTGTCACATCTACCAACATTAACCTGTCAGGGATTCCTGCAAGGATGGTGAAGTTGCCATATGTCACTTGGACTTCTAGGCTTTCCTGTGAAATTGTGGTAGAAGCCTCCTGCATTTTGTAATTATTTCATTCTTCTGCCTACAAAACCAGCATCACATGAATGATTCCAAGTTTGCTGCCAAGGTAAGTATACCAAGGTCTTCTTGGACCATGGCAGCCTCTGAGTGCCTTGATGACTGAACATGGGGAAACACTAATTGGGAAACAATTCCTAAGGTGGCCCTGTGGAATTGTGTGGCAGGGTGACCCAGGGTGACCCAGGGATCTCTTTTCAAATGAATGTTTTAAAAATAAATTTACACTTTTATACTTTTGAGCCAGTGATGAATGGGGTCTTGCCAAGTCCAGAGAATTCTTTAAGGCATTTGTCCTATCATCTGAGTGCAAAGTACTTAATTTCTTTTTTTCTTTTTTTGGTACCAAGGATTGAACTCAGGGGTACTCGACCACTGAGCCACATCCTCAGCCATATTTTGTATTTTATTTAGAGACAGAGTTTAACTGAGTAGCTTAGTGCCTTGCTGTTGCAAAGGCTGGTTTTGAACTCACAGTTCTCTTGTCTTAGCCTTCTGAGCCGCTGGGCAAAGTATTTGATTTCTTTTTAATAGCACTAATCCCTTTTGGAACTGCATTGTCCCTTGGAAGTAGTTTTAAATTCATTCCCTTTCTGGCAGAATTGCAAGTTTTCCAAGATTTTCTGCTCTGTTCCTGACTCTCACAGTAAATTTAGCTAAATGTGGTCAATAATACCCATGCAGTTGCCTAAATGCTGTGCAGCTTTGAAATTTCTTCTAGCAGATAAACTAGTCCATCATCATTATCTGGGCTTCTCACAAGGTCTCAGGGCAAGGACACAATGCATTTAATTTCTTTGCCAAAGTGTAACCAGGATAGCCTCTAGTCTAGTTCCCAAAGGAGTCCTCATTCCCATCTGAAACCGCATGAGCATCACTTTTACTGTCTGCATTCCTGTTAGCACTCCGGTCTTCTCAGCAGAATCATTCATTAAATGTTGCTTACAACATTGTAAGCTTTCTCTAGTCTGTTTTTCCAAACTTTTTCCAATTCTTCTAACAAACCAACTGTAAATGTTCTCCACAATGTCTCAGATGAAGTCATACCAGTAAGCCTACTTCTCAGTACCAGTTTCTTCAGTCAGCTTTGCATTACTAATAAAATGAGATAATCAATTTACAAAGAAGAAAAGTTTATTTGGGCTCAAAGTCTTAGAGGTTTCAGTACATGGTCAATTGACCCCATACTTTTTGGCCTATGGAGAAGCAGTACATCGTGATTGGAGTTGCTCACCTTATAGTGGCCAGGAAGGCAGAAGAGAATACAGAAGGGGCTCAAATCCCAATATTCCCTTCAAGAGAATGCTTCCAGCAATGTAACTGCCTACCACTAGTTAAAGTTAAACCACCTTTCAATAGTTTCACTGGTTGGCAGCTAAGCCTCCAACACATGGGCCATTACAGATATCCAAGATCATATTATGGTAATTATTATTCTCAGTTTAAAAAATATTTTGTTTGTGTTATTGTTATTAATTTGAGCTAGTGATTGTGGGTATTGAAAATACAAGTTTTTACCACTTAGGAGAGACTAATGCATGGTTTAGCAGAGTCATAAGAAAACTGATGTAATAAAGACAAATTCTTAGATAATTTTAACAAGTCACTATACAGTACTACTTTAAATTAGAGATAAACTTGATCTTAATCCCAAGACTTCTTATCCAATCCAGACTAAGATATACTTTAACGATAATATTCTTGTAAATTTAAATACTTTTTCCTTGAAAATTTGCTTAAGGTTTCAGGAAGGCTTTTGGTACCTAGATTCAACCAGAGGTATTCCATACCAATTTTTTTGTTTGCGTATTGTTTAATTGTGCCCCCACAGGCCCATGTGATATGAGGCTTGGTCCCCAAGGAAGCCCTATTAGGAGGTTGTTTTAGTTAGCTTTCTCATTGCAATGACCAAAAGACCAGACAAGAACTTTTTAGTAGAGGTTGATTTTGGCTCATGGTTTCAGAGTTTCAGTCCATGGTCAGCTGACTCCCTAGCTCTGGGCCTGATCTGAGGCAGAACACTAAGGCAGAAGGGCATGGCAGAGGAAAGCAGCTCACAATATGGCAACAGGAAACAAAGAGCTCGGTTCACCAGGGAAATATATAACCCAGAGGCACACCCCCCAGCCCACCCTATCTGCCTACAGTTGCCACTCAGTTCATCCATATCCCTGGATCAATCCACTGATCATATCACAACTCTCATAATCTAATCATCTGACTTCTGAAAATTCTTGCATTGTCTCACACAAGAGCTTTTTGGGGATATCTCGTATCTAAATCACAACAACATTTAAGAAACAGGGCTAGTGGGAAGTCCTTAGGCTCTTAGGTGCATGTTATTGGAATGCAGTTCTTATATAACTGTTATTAAAGGGACAAACCTGGTTCAAACAGCTTTCTGCTTTGGGTTCCCTTTCTTATTCCCATATGCATTCTCATCATTGCTATCCACCGTGAGGTCATGAGGTCAAGAAAGGCTCACTGAGCCAGTGTTGTGTAGTTTGGAGCTTGATCCTCCAGAACTGTAAGCTAAATGAACCTGTTTCAGGTGGTGTATCTTATGTCAGATATTTTCTTATAGTGATAGAAAACTGATAATATACTAAGGGTGAACATTTCTGAAGATCTTTGGCTTTCATTTTTCAGTTTGATTTGCTTTGTTCTAAATTGGAGGCTATCCATCTTTTCCTGTAAAGGGATGGAAAGTCTGTATTTTAGGCTCAGTGGTCCTATTGTTTTTGTCTCAACTGCTTATCTCTACCAAAAGTGTAAAAATAGCCATAAACAATACAAAAATGATACAGCAATACAGCTATGTCCAACAAAGACGTTTACAAAAACAAGAATTAGAAAAAAAAGAAAACAAGCAACAGGCTACCTTTGACCCATAAAACATCATTTTGTACATTAATACATTCCTATTAAAGTACAGCTGAATCAAATTTGAATAATAATTGGAACAAAAGCTGTACTTTAAATAATAAAAGCTATACTTTTATATATGCTTTCATAAATAATAATTTTTATTCATATTTAGAACAATTAGAACAAAATTATACTTTTATGGGCACCCATGGAAAATCATATATATCCAAGAATCTATTGGGAAGTGGAAAACAAACACGTGCATGTTCTTTTAAAAAGACTTTGGTCACTAACCTTCAAGTTGACATACTATATTACTAACTATATTAGTTAAAGCAAGGGCTGGGGATGTGGCTTAGCGGTAGAGTGCTTTCCTCACAAGTGTGAGGTACTGGGTTTGATCCTCAGCACCACATAAAAATAAATAAATAAATATTAAAAAATAGTTAAGGCAAGGTATAGCTTATTCTTTAGAAATGAAATACAGACATTAGAAATGATCTGGTCTGACACAAATCTATTGCCTGTAAGGAGTTATAAGCTCAGATAGTATAAACTGCTCAGAGTCTTATAGCTAGTACTTGCCAATCTAAAATCCAAGCTTTATGTCCTCTGCAATTGTCTTCCTTATATATCATAACACTATGATTTAAATATTAACCTAATTGCTTTCTGATCTCTAAAGTACCTATACTTTGTCCTTTGTAGTAAAATACCACCCAAAATTAAATTGAAAGTTGTATGAAAATGAATTAATAATAGTCCCATTGTGACCTAAGTAATACTGGTACTTTTCCTTTCACAAGTATTTCTTCTGGACTGTGAAAATATAACACACTAAAAATTAAATATAATTATTAAAGAGAACTGTCATTAAAGGTTAAGTATCATGATTAAAGAGAATAAATCACAAGCCCAATGCAAATAAAGAATCTTGCTTTTCAGTTAATGTTTGTGTCCAAGGCAAAGAGATATACAGAAGAAAAATGTGATCCTCTTGATCAAAGTAAAGCCATATTTATGACAAAAACACGAATGACAGAGGAATAAATGATTATAAAATAAGGAAACATCAGTCCTGGTGGCACTGGGGTCAGTGGTAACTTTGGCTGCTCATGGTTTCCTCTTTTAATACCAGAGTCTGACTTGTGCAGCTGTTGGAACTGGAGGAGAGCAAGGTCAGGCCTTGCCAAAGTAGGCAGAGACACAGGGCTGACTGCTCACAAGGGACACCTTCCTTTTGTTCTCTAACTCTAGGCCTCTCTCAGTGAAATTTAGGAATTCTCAGACTGAGAACAGTGTCTCAGACACAAACACTGGTGTTTAATGTTTTAGCATCTTGATTTTTATGTAAAATTTCCTGGTGAACCTGAACTAAGACACAGGGCTCAGTCTATTCCATGTAATGTAATTACTGATATTATGGAAAATTGTGTTTTCCATGAGTTCACAAATTCCTCCATCTCACAGGATCTTTCTTCCTACAATGTGCCATGAACATTTCTTTTTTTTTTATAAATTATTTTTATATTTTTAGTTAACCAGAATGTATCATATTTTCCCAAAGAGGCTTCAAAATTTCAGAGATCAGGTACATTTTCTTTTTTTAAAAAATTGTGCAATGCATTTGTGAGTCATTTATTTAACTTTTTTTTTCAGATTTCTTTGCATATGCAAGGCGAATGTGACATAATTTATTCCCTGGAAGAGATCAAGGAGACAAATATATGAACAAATAATCATAAAAAAAAGGTGGTACATAGTCTTTGTTTTCTCAGGTCAGAGAAAGCCTCCCACTAGTGGTGACAGTTTGAAGAGTTAGTAAGAGGTTCAGGAAAAGGATACTTTTTTGTAAGGTAGAAACATAATCAAGCACACTTATCAAACCTCTCACACACAGTGCTGTTCTTTTGAGGCAAAGAGTCTAACACAAAAATGAAGGTAAAAAGAGAGCAGGACAAATGGAGACTCATGTCAACAGCAGAAATAGAAAAAACAGCAATCTGCCAGAAATCGTATCCAACTTATCCATGAAGCAATGCAGGGGAATATCTCAAGGTGTATTACAGGGCAGTGAGAAATGCACACATAGAGGTAACTATTGATTGTAAAAACAAAACAGAAACCTCAACTTGGATGTCCCAGCAGCAGGCATGGTAAGGTTGCATTGCCTGCCTTTCTGTCACTATGCCAGTGGGTAGCTATGGACATTCTTAAAGAAGGGAAAAAGGGAAAATCTATAATAATTTCATTTTTTAAAATTTACATATATATTTTATTTTTTTGACAGCAGAATGCATCTTGATTCATTGTACACAAATGCAGCACAACTTTTCATTTCTCTGGTTGTACACACTGTAGCGTCGCACCATATGTGCAGTCATACCTGTACCTAGGGTAACAATATCCATCTCATTCCACCATCTTTCCTGCCACCATGCCCCCTTCCCTCCCCTCCTTCCCCTCCCTCCCCTTTGCCCAAAGTTCCTTCATTCCCCACCCCCATTATGGATCAGCATCCACTTATCAGAGAGGACATTTGGCCTTTGTTTTTTTGGGGATTGGCTTACTTTGCTTAGCATGATATTCTCCAACTCCAGCATTTTCCTGCAAATGCCATAATTTTATTCTCTTTCATTGCTGAGTAATATTCCATTGTGTACATATATACACCACAGTTTATTTATCCATTCATCTATTGAAGGGCATCTAGGTTGCTTCCACAGTTTAGCAATTGTGAATTGTGCTGCTATAAACATTGAAGTGCCTGCGTCACTGTAGTATTCTATTTTTAAGTCTTTAGAGTATAGACCAAAGTATAGACTGAGGTATAGACCAAGGAGTGGGATAACTGGGTCAAATAGTGGTTCCATTCCAAGTTTTCTAAGGAATCTCCATACTGCTTTCCATAGTGGTTGCACCAATCTGCAGTGCCACCAGCAACGTATGAGTGTGCTTTTCCCCCACACCCTCGCCAATATATATTGTTGTTTGTGTTCTTGATAACTGCCATTCTGACTGGCGTGTGACGAAATCTTAGTTTTGATTTGCATTTCTCTAATTACAAGAGAGGTTGAACGTTTTTTTTATATATTTGTTGATCTCTTGTATATCTTCTTCTGAGAAGTGTCTGTTCAGCTCCTTAGCCCATTTATTGATTGGGTTGTTTATTTTCTTGGTGTTAAGTTTTTTGAGTTTTATGTATTCTGGAGATTAGTGCTCTATCTGATGTGCATGTGGCAAAAATTTGCTCCCAAGGGAGAGTTTTGATCCCATTCTCTAGAATCTGGATGGGCCTCCAACTGTGGCAGAAGTGACTTTAGTCACTTTCCAAACTAGTCAACAAAGGGCAATGTGGCTCCCTCTTCCATGATTCTGGTGCCTCCATTACAGCCTTCTGGACACCCTAGGCTATAATCTCTGACCCATAAGCTTAGCAGGACAATTTTTCTCCATAGTTCTCATCTTTTTGCACAGGAATATACACAGTGCTCCAGGGCAGAAAGAAAGGCTAATTCACCTCCCACCTCATGGGCTTTCATTCTATGAAGTCTCTGCTTCCCGAGCTGAAAGCTGTCCAATGCTGAGCACAGTGTAGTTTAGTGGAGTTTGATAGTAGTTGATTGTAAGAAGGTAAATCTAATTTCTGTTGCTTCATTTGGCGCAAGTGAAAGTTTGCTTTCCTTCCACTTACACAAAATGCTTTAGTTTTAATTTTAAATGGCACATAACTATGTAAATTTAGAGTATCATGTTTTCTTTGATACATGTATACACTGTGCAGTGATAAAATCAAGGTAACTAATAAATCTCTCATGTCAAACATTCATCATTACTTTGTGGGAACATATTCAAAATCTTCTCTTCTAGCTATTTTGAAATACAAAATACAACATTACTGATAATGGTCACTCTATTGTGCAGTACACCAGAATTTTCTCTTCCTACAAGAGTACCTTTGTACACCTTGATCTATATCTCCCCAATTCCCCTTTCGCCTGCACTCTTCAGCCTCTGGTGACCATTATTCTACTCTGTACTTCTATGAGATCAGATTATTTTAATTCAATGCATACAAAAATGTGTAATGGTCAAATCATGATAATTAACATTTTCATCTCCTGAACATTTGTGTGTGTATCTGTAGGTGTGTCTGTTAATAAACATCAAGCATCTCTTTCCTCTAGTTCTTTATAAAATATATTATAAATTGTTAGTGAACTATAATCATAGTTCTGTCCTGTAGAACATCACAATATATCCCTCTTATCTAAGTACATTTTGGTATCACTTATCCAGCTTTTCTTCAACCCTGCTATGACCTACCATTCCTTCCATTAGTGACTACTATTCTACTTTCTACTGCTATGAAATCAATGCTTTTAACTTCCACATATAAGTGCAAGAACATGTGGTATTTGTCCTTCTGTGCTTAGCTTATTCCAATTGACATAACGTCCTTCAGGGCCATCCATGTTGCTGCAAATGACAGGATTTGATTCTTTTCTGTAGCTGAACAATACTGCATTGCACATATACACCACATTTTCTTTATCCATTAGTTTGTTGGTACCACATCTTGGTTATTATAAATAGTGTTACTTATTTTTTGCTCCCATGTTTTTTTATCTAGGAGTTTAATTATCTTTTTGATACAGTGATTTAGTTTTCTTTGGATATATACCTAGTGGTGAGATAGCTGGCTCATATGGCAGTTGGATTTTTAGTTTTTTTGTGGAGAGTCCTTACTGATTTCCATAATGATTGTGCTACTTTATATTCTCCAAAATTGTAATGAATATTTTGTTTCTCTAGGTCCTTGCCAACATTTGTAATATTTTGTCTTTTTTATTATGGTCATCTAAGTGGGGTGGGATGCTATTTTGTGATTTTGATTTGCATTTCCTTGATTATTAATAATGATGAGCATTTATCATATACTTGTTAGTCATTTATATGTTTTTGAGAAATGTCTATTCAGATTATTTGCTTATTTAAAATTGATTATTTGCTATTGAGTTATTTGAGTTCTTTGTAAATTCTAGGTATTAATCCCTTGTCAGATTAATAATTTACAAAGCTTTTCTCCCATTCTGTGAGTTGTCTCTTTATCATTTTCTTTACTGTGCAGAAGCTTTTTAGTTTGATGCAATTCCATTTGTCAGTTGTTGCTTTTATACAAAATGTTCATTTTATGTCCCCTCTTAAAAAACAGACTGTTACTTTATTGTTAGTGAACTTGCTGTAATGTTAGGATGGTATCTAAATTCACCCTTTTATTGAAACTGAGCAATTCCTCTAATTAATGTTGAATTTCTTTAATCTGTCAAGATTCCATACACCTTAAGCTGAAGAGAAAAAATAATCTCTTCTGGAGCTCAGACCCTTCTCTATATTAAATGTGAAAGGCAAAGAAGTTGGATTTAAATTAGCAGGAGTACATCTTTGGAAAGTTAATTGGTCTTTAAGAGTCTCCATCTCATCTATTATCAGGGGTCTCTGCTTCAAAAACTAGTGGTTCAGCTCAGATCTGAAGCCTGCATTGACTCCGGTCCTTTAAACTGAAAGTGATCTCAGATCAGTGCAGATTTTTCCTTTGCAGGCATTACTTTATTGATTCAATATCTATTTATTCAGTCTTTACCATGTACCAGGGATTTGGCACTGAAAAACAGACTATGTATTTTTTGGAGTAAGCTAACATTAAATGTATAACTAATTAAATACATAATGTCTAAGAAAGATATAATTCAAAGTAAAATAATAGATTCCAAGGTTGAGCATTTCAAAAAACAAGAAGCAGAAGTTGCCAAACATAAAATGACTTATTCTCTTTTCTAATTCACAGGCCTGACCTGCTTCTGCAGGAGGAGGAACCGATTCCAGCTTTTTTTTTTTTTTTTAATTTTTTTAGTTGTAGATGGACACGTCTTTATTTTATTGCTTTGTATGTGGTGCTGAGGATCGAACCCAGGGCCTCACGCATGAGAGGCAAGCGCTCTACCACTGAGCTACAATCCCAGCCCCCCGATTCCAGCTTTTGATGGAGAATGACAAGGACGTGTGGTGGACAAGCACATGGAATGAAGAGCATTCCAGAGGGGCATCCACCTTCGGAAAATGCACACTATCAAAGTTCCCATGCCTGCCTAGATGATGCAATTATGGATAAATAACAATAAAGATACATTTGTGAATTATCTATCATAGCACTTTTGATCCAGAAAATTTTCAAAAATTGAGGCCTTCAAACACATTTGAAAATGTAATAAGAATAATGTAGTGATTTATCATATAAAGAAATTTTTAAAAAAATCTTCAAATTATATTGTGGCCATTTGGAAAACATTTACGCCGAGAAAATATAAGAGTTGTGTGAGAAGCTGCAGCTTTTGTTTTTGAGAATGCTTGAGTTTAAATCAACAGTAGTCAATATTCCAAGTTTTTAATGTCTCATTACATTGTCACTATCCTATTGTTACTCATAAAACATCATCGTGTTTATTATTGTATGTTACAAATGTTAAATTACTATAATTTAACCTCTCTCTGCAGATATAATTTAGCAAATTATCCTGACTATTTAAATTCATAGTAATGAGGAAAAAATTACTTAAGTAAAAAGAGAAAATTAACACAAGAATTAGAAAATAACTTCTGGAGGAAGATAATTTCAGGGACTAATTACATCTCTGACAATAAGTCACAAGTGTAACCATTTAAAGACCTTCCTTTTCGTTCAGAATTTACATATGGGCAGATGGGTCCGATATTTATTTTTAACTCTATCCACATAATACTTCTGTTCCTATATTCCATTATTCATTCAGTAATCCATTTATTCTCTCATACATTATGATGGATGTTTATTTTTGGTCATAATTCTGTCATGAATAGTTATGAGTGGAAAAGTCGGGGATTAATCAAAACCTGTTCCTGACCTTGAGATGCTTACTGGCTAGTTTGCAAGGAGTTATTTACCCAAATAACAATAACTCAATGTTAAAAGGGGGCTGTGATCATTTTCAAAGATGAGCTAGGTCAGTTCACTTCAGCACTTATAACTCAATCATGCTTTCCCAATAGATTATATTAAAATCCAATTCCTGGCCTTTGCCTAGGCAACTCTTCATGTTTGAATCACTCCTTCCTTCTTTGACCACCAATTTTCCTCCTGTCCTTTTCCACTGCTGTGGCCAGGGTCAAAGTGTTTGTTCTAAAAGACATCAAATTCCTTCTTGTCTTAGGACTTTTGTCATTGCTTTGTTCCCTCTTCTTGGAAGCCAGGTTTTTGTCTTCCTGACCGCCGAGACCCACAGAGTTAAGATTCTAGGCAGCACTTTCTTTGTACAGCTTCCTATGTATCAACACACACACACACACACACACACACCATGAGAAAACCATAGTTTTTCATAGAAAAATAATCAAAGCATTTATGACCAAGAATTCCATAGCAAATAAATCATAGTTATGACTAAAAATGTTATAAAAGCAACGACCTAGCCATTATCAAACCCCATAAACATTTTAACATATGCTAAAATATCACTAAACTGCAACTACTTGTTTAATCAATGTATAAATGAAGTACTTGATACAAAAGTGTATTTGCCTCTGTAATAAACCTGATCCAAATTCAACCAGGAAGCTAAAATCAGCATTTGGCATCAATTGTCTATTATTGATGTTGCTTTAAATCTGTAAGAGTTTGCAAAAATGATTTGGAATATTCAGATCTTTTTTTATAAAGGTGCTGATGGTAGCTTGTGCTTAGGTCTTCACTTTGATTCACTTTATGGCATCAAGAAAAGATAGTGAGGATTTTCAAATGTATTTCTCCCATCAAGATGAGTTTTTAAAAAACAAACTTTATCCAACATTTTTCTTTTCATACTTGCTTCTATAATTAGTTTATTCAAAACCACAAATCCAAAGAGTGTAACTAGTCTCTTGACATAGTTACAATTGGTTATGAAACTTTGAAATTATTATATTTATGTACTTAATAGTCAAATTTTTCTTCCATAATTTGAGACAACTTGTAACAGTAAAATTAACTGAATAGAAATATACATAGTAATCAGTATCATAAATAGAGAGAGAAGGGAAATATTATAAATAGAGAAGCTGTGTTTGACCACTTTGCACCATTGTGACGAAATACCTGAGCAGATCAATTTTGAGGAGAAGAGATTTATTTTGGTTCATGGTTTCAGAGACTTCAGTCAATGGTCTGGTCAACTGGCTCCACTGGTTTTGGCCTGATAAGAGGCAGAGAATCACAGTGGGGGGAGCATTTGATGGAGTGAGTACTCACCTCAAGGTGGTCAGGAAAGAAGTGAGAGAAAGAGAGAGAGAAAGAGAGAGGAATGAAGGGACCAGAGACAGGATGTACTTTCAAAGGCACACTTCCAGTGAGCTACATCCTCCAATGGCCGCCACCATCTGAAATTTTCATTACTGCCCAATAGCACCACCCACTTGGGGACCAAACTTGCAACTCCTGAGCCTATGGAGGACATTGCAGATCCACGTTATAACATATCCTAACCAGGAGAGAAGTGATAATTTGCTCTGAGTTTTATAGAAAATGAGATTTTTGCCTTTTGAAGCCTATTTTCTCATTTAAACATAAGAGTAGTTGATTTATGGCAAGAACAGAGAGTAGATTGTCTCTTTTGTGCAAGATCTGATTGGTCAGGAGAAGCATTGCTTTGAGGATGGTCTGGAGATTGTGTGGGCTCACCACACAATTATTTCCGAGGTCTGCCAAAGTCATAGAAGTCAGAGGGGGCAGCAGACATGCCATGATTGGCTATTTCTGGACAAGATTATGGCTACCGGTGACTCAAGTGACTGGTTTAATTTTCTTCACTCTTTGTGCATAATTTCTCACTCATAGTGACAAACTTTATGCAAATAATGAACTATTATGTGATCTTTATGCATACTTATTAGTACCACTTGTTTGAATTAGTTTTAGGAAATGTGTTTTCCTTATTTTCATTTTCAGATGTCTTGAAAATCCTGAGCATAGATCTTGACCTCATCCAGTCAAGTGCCTGGTAGGGAAGAAAAGCATTAGCTAAGTTATGATACCAATAACTACCTACTTGCTATAGGTAGTTAAGTTCTATCACCGGAAAATATAGCAAGGTTGACCTGTTCTTTACTGGCAGGTCCAAGGATCACTGCTGTACTTCATCAATTGAATAGGAAGGCATCATACTTATTCTCTGACTCCACAGGTACTTGCTTCCCTGAGTGAGTGTTCCCGAATATTTATATACTAACATGTTTCAAGCTACCATTACTTATCAGACCTCTGCCCTATTGAAATACTAGGAAATATCATTTTATTGATTGCATAGTACTGACAGTAGCAACATGCACGCATGCATTATTCTCATACCAATTTAGCTTTAATAGTCTGGAGGTAGTATGGAAGATAATTTACTGTTGTCTATATATGGCAGTTCTGCTACAGTCAGAGATGCCAATTTGGCAATTCACACAAATGAATTACCTAAAGCCTTTGCAGAACTAAGTCAATAAATCAAGATGTAAGAGAGGCCATACTTGTATAAAACATCACTGATACAGTTACCATTCACAGCTAAATGGAAACAGTTTTAGGAAATTAAAAGAAAATTTATTCACTTTTCTTAGTAGAGTCAATGACAAGGGATGGATGAGATTTTCCTAACATATTGATTTATTGTAATGACTAAATTTTGTATTCTGCAGCTGATTTGAATGAGGGACTCAACACATGAACTAAAGGGTATTCAAACAGAGAAAATAGTCATACTAGAATTGTTTAGTATTTTTTTCAAAGAAAATATTTAAAATACAGAGAATTTAAATAAACCATTTATATGCATGTTTGAGTAATTTTTTTAGTTTTCTAAATTTAAATTCTATGGGTCTTGTCCATTCGTTTTTAGTGGCTACATAGCATTCTATTTAATTGATAAAATGTTTTTTTGTTTATACTTCCCCCTTTGGCATGATAAGCTTGTTTATAGTTTTTCCACTTTTACATGCAGTATTATGATAAAAATTCTTGAACACATCTTGCATGCAACTAGTTTCTCTAAGGTGGATGCAAAAAAAGAATGGAACAGCAGTTGGAAAATAAAAGGCAGATTAGGATTCAATCGACAAATTTTTATAACACTAAATTTTGTATAGCTATAGTTTTTGTTAAAGAAAGGAACAAAAGTGTGTGGATTATTTATTCTAGCTTCAGGATGGTCACCTTTGGGGAATAAAGGAGGAGGGCAACGGGAAGGATGTAAAGCTTAGATATAATTTTCCTTTTCTTCTTTGAAGATAATCTAAAACAAGAAAATGTGAGGATGTCTACTTAATCTTGGTGATAGCTATATAACATCTTTTTTAAAAAACTTTTTAACATACAATTGGCTTGAATAAATTAAAATCAATCTTAAATTCTATGCACAGGATTAGGATTCTCTTTAAGGAAATACTGTATGTTACTAAGTGCATTAGAGTCACAGATAAAATGGTCTATGACATATCTGATTGCCCTATTTCAAAGGAGTTAGCTCTAAGTTAAAAAATGCAGCCATGAACACATGATGTATTACAGGAGTGTTCATACAGTTAAGAAACTAAAGAGAATTGTACCAGGAAAACAGTATCCCCACAAATTTCATGTCTACCTGGACCCTCAAAATGTGACCTTGTTTAGAAATAGGGTCTTCGCAAATGTACTGTTAAGATGAGGCCACGCCAGTTTGAGATGAGTTCTAAATCCAAAGCTGTTGTCCTCATAAGAGGAAAGGACACATGGATACCCAGACTTACTAAAAGGGAGGATAGCCCCATGAAGCTGGAGGTAGAAACAAGTGATTCAGTTTAAAAACTTCAAACACTGCTAGTAACTACCAAAAGCTAGGAAGAAGCAAAGAAGGATTCTCTTAGAATCTAGGAGGGTACATGGACCTGCCAACACCTTCATTTTTGGATTTTTTTGTTTGTTTCCAGAACTGTGAGGGAATTTTGATTGTCTTGAGCTACCTGCTTGTGGTAATATGCTACACCAGGAACAAATACAAGTATTTTCCATTTTAACCCTCTGGTGATTGGACCTGGGACCCAGGCAGCACATAGCAACCTATGTTCAAGCAAATGACCCCCAAGTTCCCCTCAGCCACCATCTGTCTTCCCTTTAGCAGCAGCTGGACAGGTGAAAGCCAGCACTCAACTCAGGTGGACAGGCAGCTCTACCTGTCTTTCACTCCACATGAAATGAGGTACCTCAGGATATGATATAAAGAAAATCAGAGCCATTCTGATGTAAAAGGAGTGCAGTCTGGGAGACTGTGTTGAGAGAGAGAACACCCAGGTAGTTGGGTTGGAGACAGCTGACCAGGATTGAAAATTGATGGAACTTAGTTTCCTCATAATGAATATATCCTCACGGGGAGTAAACAAAATGACCTATGGGAAGATCTTGGCACCACAAAAAAACTTAGATTCCTCTCCACACCCAAAAGGCAATAACACAGGAGATGAAATGGGTGCTGAAGGCAGTGAATCAGTACGGAATCTTTCTCTGAAGCTCTGTCTCCATTGAATTCAATAAATGCTTGAAGTGAGTTGCACTTTCTAAAACCAGGGAGTGAGGTTGATGTGTGCAGTGTTCATAATTTCTGATGTAAAAAAATTAATAAATCTGGCCAGGCACAGTGGCACACGCCTGTAATCCCAGCACTTTTGGAGGCTGAGATAGGAGAATTGTGAGTTAAAAGCCAGCCTCAGCAATGGTGAGGCGAAGCACTAAGCAACTCAGTGAGACCCTGTCTCTACATAAAACACAAAATAGGGCTGGGAATGTGGCTCATTGGTCGAGTACCCCTGAACTCAATCCCTGGTACCAAGAAAAAAATGAAAGAAAGAAAGAAATTAATAAATCCTAAGTAAATTCCTCAAATTTTCAAGATAGTCATTGGCAGGTGGGCTGGTCTTGTCATTTACTTCAGTCCCACAAGCTTAGAGGAAGCCTGGCTGTTCACACTCTATACCATAAAGCAATTGTTCCCACACAGTTTTAACTACTTACCAGAAATGCCAGGGTACACTTTCCAAAACAGAATTTTACAAAGAGATGCCTTCTTTTGCCGGTATCTGCAAGGTAAGTCCATCTTACTATTTAAAAAAATCCCAATATAAATCTTCAGGCAGCCAATTTTGAATTTGAATAAGAGCCATTTAGGTAGGCATACTCTATCTGCTGATACTCTTGCTAACTGCTGCCCTTTAATTCATCTATTGTTCAAATTAAATACCTTGCAGCCATTCAGCTACCGTGAATCACACTGCCACATCTTCCCACTGCCAGAGCAGTTAATTAGCTCCTGGCAGATCTGAATGTCTGAGAAGATTGCAAGGAGGATTTATAATTGTGCACCGAAGTACAGCAACTTGCTTAAATATCTTTTGTTCGGCATTTACAATTTCTACACCATTTAGATTTTCAGTTATCTGAGAGGAAATAGAGAACTTCATTAGTTTCCCAGTCCCCATGGTGGAATCAGCATCATTCCTTTAGCTGGATAAAAGGAATACAAAAAAAAAAAAAAAAAAAAAGAAAGAAGAAGAAAAAGGATCAGATGGAAGCAAACATCTCTTAAAATATGAAGAGGACATCTCTAAGGAAAGTCCAAAGCACAAAATTTTTCTGTGACCTATTGAAAGGGGTCAAAGGGGTCAAAGTTGAGAGATCTACTGAAAAAAAAATCTTCTTATGTCCTTCGACAATAAAATGAAGTTCACTGCAGTTTTATGTGGCTTAATAAACAGAAAATATTCTGAGAAATGTGTTAGAAGTTGATTTCATCCTTATGGGAACATGATAGAATGTGTCATCCATGTCCTGTGTGGGCAGTGGGGAGGAGGTTCCCTGACCAGTAAAGGGCTGGCTAAAACAGAATACAGAAAATAGTTTCAAAACGTGGGGGTAGGATGGGCCACAACCAGATGGTTCTGACTTCCAACATCTGGCTTTATAGCTTCTGGCATCTGGCAAAATGGACCCCGTGTGCTTTATCTATATCAGGGAACTTCAAAGACCTTCCATCAAACATTCTTTACCAAGGTAGGAAGAGGGTAGAGTCTTGCAGTCAGCAGGTTGATTGGCATCTTGGCAGGTCACACCCATCTCAGAGGGGCTGCACGGCTACAGCAGGTCAGCCCATCTCTAGTGCTGGGTGGGACTCTTGCGTGGTGGTCCACACACAGCCCACGGATGACCTTCTACAAGAATGAGCTTACACAAGCCTAGATGGTCTACAATAGAATAGAGGAAGGGGATGGAGAGGAAAGGAGAAGGAAAGGGCATAGGGAAGTACTGGGGAGTGAAACCTACTAAAGTGTGCTATGTCCATATATAAATGTATCACAATGAATCATATATATATATATATATGGGTGTGTGTATATAAATATATATGTAGTGGGCTGGGGTTGTGGCTCAGTGGTAGAGTGCTTGCCTAGCATGTGTGACACACTGAGTTCAATTCTCAGCACCCCATACAAATGAATAAAATAAAGGTCCAGCAACATCTAAAAAATATTAAATATATATATATATATATATAATAATACACTAATTAAAATAACAGTAGCAATAATAGAAGGGAGCTCAGTAGAATAGAACAAGTGGATCTGGGGAGGGTACAGGATAATACTGGGGAATAATATTTGTCAACTTGTGCTACATGCATATATATACTGATATGGCAGAATGAATCCCACTAGTATTCATTATTACAATGCACCAACCAACCAACAAACAAAACAAAAATAAAAAAGGAAGCCTGGATGGTCTAGGTCCATCACTGGACATGGCATATAGATGAGGTAAACACAAGATATACCAGGCTGCTGCTGAAGCAGCATGTCATACTGTTTCATAAGAAACTAATTTATATAAGTTGATGTACTTTCTAAAATAATAATGGAAAGTATTATATAGTAAATACATATATCAGTAATAGTTGCATATTATTGAGAGTTATGTTCTTTACATAAGTGGGACTGGCAGTGCAGCAGGTTTGCTTACATCAGCCTCACCACAAACATGAGCAATGTATTCATTATGATGTCACAGGTGACAGTAATTTTGAGCACTATTGTAACCTTATGGGACCATCATATATGTCATCTGTGTAGTTCATCATTGATCAAAATGCTGTTTTGTGGTGCCTAACTATACTTTCATATTTACACTGGCATTGAAGAATTTCAACCATTTTTTAACCTGACAAGTAGGTTTCTCTGGTTATTTCACCTCCTACTTTCTTCTATATACATTATGTGCCAATTAAAAAGGTCCTCTTAGAATTTTGTTTCTAAGTTATTTTCATCTTTAACAGCCCAATTCAATTTTGTCTTCTTTTCTTGAATCCTTTCTGGGCATGCTAATACTTTTTATTTTTATTTTTTAAACTCTATTAGAATCCTGTGGTGCATGGTATCTGTATTATTTGTTTCCTCTTATTTACAAATGAGCTAGTGTTTTATCTTAAGTCAGACCTTTCAACACATGAAAAATGGAAATCATATCTGCTTGTAAATTTCTAGAAAAAGGTGCTGTCTGAAATCTTTTATAATTTTTTTGCCATAGTCTTTATACTTCCTTGTATCTTTTTTTTTTTTTTTTTTGGTACTGGGGCTTGAACTCAGGGGCACTCGACCACTGAGCCACATCCCCAGCCCTATTTTGTGTTTTATGTAGAGACAGGGTCTCCCTGAGTTGCTTAGTGCCTCGCCATTGCTGAGGCTGGCTTTGAACTCC